>RJWJ010001135.1:0-149356 GCA_004363605.1 Indri indri
ACTATAGACAGGAAAAGGTCTTTCCCTACAAAAGCCAATCCATAAAATTGGAAGAAATCACTATTACACCAGATGGGCAGATATCAACATAAAGACACAAGAAACATGATAAAGCAAGGAAACATGGCACCTCCAAAGAAACACAATAATTCTCCAGCAACAGATTCCAACAAAAAGGAAATCTATGAAATACCCAAAAAGAATTCAAAATAATGATATTGAGAGGCTCAGAACACAGACAATACAAAGAAATCAGAAAAACAATTCACAACCTGAATAAGAAATTCAAGAAAGAGACAGATATCATAAAAAAAAAAAAAAAGAACCAAAGAGAAATTCTGGAGCTGAAGAATTCAATTAATGGAATTAAAAAATACAACCAAGAGCTTCAATATTAAACTAGATTAAGCAGAAGAATGAACTTCTGAATTTAAAGATAGGTTTTTTGAAATAACCCAGTAACACACACACACACACACACACACAAAGAATAAATAGTAAAGAAAGCCTACAAGACACATGGGATACTATAAAGAGATCAAATATTAAAATTTGGGGTATTCTAGAAGGAGAAGAGATAGGCAAAATCATGGGAAAAACTAACAAAATAATAGGTGAAAACACCCTAAGTCTTACAAGAGACATAGATATTCAGATACAGGAAACTCAAAGATTCCCAAGGAGATTCAGCCCAAAAAGGTCTTCTCCAATGCACATAATAATCAAACTGTCAAAAGTCAAATATGAAGAGACAATTCTAAAAACAGCAAGAGAAAAGCATCAAGTCACATATAAGGGAACTCCCCTCAGACTAATAACAGGTTTATCAGCAGGAACTTTACAGGCCAGGAGAGAATAAGATGATATATTGAAAGCATTAAAAGAAAAAACTGCCAATCAAGTATACTATACCCAGCAAAGCCACCCTTCAAACATGAAGGAGAAATAGTCTTTCCCAGACAAACAAATACTGAGAGAATTCATCACCACTAGATTGGTACTACAAGAAATGCTTAAGGGAGTCTTACATCTGGCAGTGAAAGGATGATATCTACCATCATTAAAACACACAAAAGTATAAAACTCACTGGTGCAGCAGACACACAAGAGAAAGAGAAAGGATTCATGTTACCACTACAGAAAACCACAAAACTGCATGAGAAACAATAAGAGAGAAAGAAAAGAACAAACCATATATAAAACACCCAGAAAACAATTAACAAAATGACAGGAATAAGTCTTCATCTATCAATAATAACCTTGAATATAAATAAATTGAATTCCCCACTTAAGAGATATAGATTGGCTGACTGTAAAAAATCATGACCCAACTATACACTGAAGTAAGTGAAGAAACTGACCTCATCTGAAAAGAGATACATAGACTGAAAGTGAAAAGCTGAAAAAAAATATATTCCATGCAAATGGAAACCAGCAGCAAGCTGGAGTAGCTACATTTATACCAGATAAAACAGACTTTAAGTCAAAAACAGGAAAAAGAGACAAAGAATGTCATTATATAATGATAAAGATATCAATTTAGCAAGAGGATATAACAATCTAAATATATATGCACTCAACACTGGAGCACCCAGACATATTAAGCAAATATTATTAGATCTAAAGGGAAATATAGACTCTAATACAATAATAGTTGGAGACTTTAACATCCCACTTTCATCACTGGACAGATCATCTAGACAGAAATTCAACAAGGAAACATTGAGTTTAAACTGCACTTTAGACCAAATGGACCTAAAAGACATTTACAGAACATTTTGTCTAACAGCTGTGGAACACACATTTTTCTCATCAGCACATGAAACATTCTCCAGGATAGACCATATGTCAGTCCACAAAACAAGACTCAACAAATTTTTAAAAATCAAAATCATATCAAATATCTTCTCAGATCACAAACCAGAAATCAATAACAAGAGAAAATTTGGAAACTGTAAAAATACACAGAAACTAAACAGGATACTCTTGAATGACCACTGGATCAATGAGAGAAATAAAAAAAAAAATTTGAAACAAATAAAAATAGAAACGCAACTTACCAAAACCTATGTGACACAGTAACAGCAATGCTAAGAGAGAAGTTTATAGCAACAAATGCCTATATCAAAAACTAGAAAGATTTCAAATAAAAAACCTAATGGTACACCTAAGAAACTAGAAAAGCAAGAATAAACCAAACTCAAAGTTAGTATAAGGAAAAAAATAATAAAGATCAGAGTAGAACTTAAAAAAAAATAGAGACTAAAAAGTAATACAAAGGATCAACAAAATGAAAAGTGGGTTTGTATAAAATATAAACAAAATCAACAAACCATTACTTAGAGAAAAAAACAGAGAAGACCCAAATAAACAAAATCAGAAATGAACAAGGAGACATCACACAAATACCACAGAAATACACAGAGGCTACTATAACTATATACCAATAAATTAAAAAATGTAGAGGAAATGGATGAATTCCTGGACAAATACACCCTACTAAGATTGAACCAAGAAAAACAGAAAATCTGAGCAGACCAATAATAAGATTGAATCAGTAATAAAAGTCTCCCAACAAAGGAAAGTCCAGGACCACATGGCTTCACCACTGAATTCTATGGAACGTTTACAGAAAAATTAATACCAATTCTCAAACTACTCCAAACAATTGACTAGGAAGGAATTCTTCCTAACTCATTCAACGAGGCAAGCATAATCTTGATACCAAAACCAGAAAAGGAAACAACAACAACAAAAAAGGACAGGCCAATATCCCTGATGAACATAGATGTAAAAAGCCTCAACAAAATACTTGCAAATCAAATCCAACAACATATCAAAAAGATAATACACCATGATCAAATGGGATTTATACCAGGAATGTAAGGGTGGTTTCAACATACACAAATCAATAAACTTCATTTATCACATCAATAGAATGAAGGACAAAAACCATATGATCATCTCAATAGATGCAGAAAAGGCATTTGATAAAATTCAACATCCCTTCATGATAAAAACTCTTAATAAATTAGGTATAGAAGGAAAGTACCTAAACATAATAAAGACCATATATGACAAATCCACAGCTAACATTATACTGAACAGAAAAAACTGAACACTTTTCCTCTAAGAACTGGAACAAGACAAGGATGTCCACTCTTACTACTCTTATTCAACATAGTACTGGAAGTCCTAGCCAGAGCAACTAGGCAAGAGAAAGAAATAAAGGGCATGCTAATTGGAAAAGTGGAAGTCAAATTGTTCCTCCTTACAGATGACGTGATCTTATATATAGAAAAACCTAAAGACTCCACCAAAAACTTAGAACTTATAAACAAATTCAGTGGAGTTGCAGAATACAAAATCAATATGCAAAAATAAGTAACATTTCTAAACATGAACAATAAACCAGCTGAAAAAGAAATCAAGAAGGCAATTTAATTTATAATAGCTACAAAAAAATACCTAGGAATAAATTTAACCAAGGAGGTAAAGGACCTCTACAAGGAAAACTACAAAGCACTGATGAATGAAATTGAAGAGGATACAAACGAAAAGACATCACATTGTCATGTATCAGAAGAATGAATAGTATCAAAATGACCATACTACCCAAAGCTATCTACAGATTCAATACAATCCCTATCAAAGTATCAATGACATTCTTCACAAAAATAGAAAAACAATCCTGAAATTCATATGGAACCACAAAAGACCCCAAGTAGCTAAAGCAATCCTGAGCAAAAAGAACAAAGCTGGAGGCATCACACTACCAGACTTTAAAATATACTAGAAAGCAATAGTAACCAAAACAGCATGGTACTGGCATAAAAACAGACACATAGACCAGTGAAAGAGACCAGTGAACACAGAAATTAATCCACATATTTACAGCCAACTGATTTTTGACAAAGGTGCTAAGAACATACATATTAGAGAAAAGAGAGTTTCTTTAATAAATGGTGCTGGGAAAATCAGATATTCATATGCACAAGAATGAAACTAGATCCCTATCTCTCATCATTCACAAAAATCAACTCAAAATGGTTTAAAGACTTGCATGTAAGACTCAAAACTATAAAACTACTAGAAGAACATGTGAGGGAAATGCTTCAGACCATTGGTCTAGAAAAAGATTTTATGGCTAAGACCTTAAAAGCACAGGCAACAAAAACAAAAATAGACAGATGTGACTATATTAAACTAAAAGCTTATGCACAGCAAAGAAACAATCAACGAGTGAAGAGACAAGCTGTAGATTACAGAAAATATTTGCAAACTATTCATCCAAAAATGGACTAACATCCAGAATATACAAGGAACTCAAACAAGTCAACAGCAGAAAAAAAAAAAAAAAAAAAAAAAAAAAAAAAAAAAAAAAAAAAAAAAAAAAAAAAAAAAAAAAAAAAAAAAAAAAAAAAAAAAAAAAAAAAAAAGCAAATAAGCCCATTAAAAAGTGGGCAAAGGACATGAATAGACATTTCTGAAAAGAAGACATACAAGTGGCCAACAGGTATAAGAAAAAAATGCTCAACATCATTAATCATTAGGGAAATGCAAATTAAAACCACAATGAGATAGACATCATCTTACCCCAGTTAGAGTGGCTATTATTAAAAAGACAAAAAATAACAGATGTTGGTGAGGTTGCAGAGGAAATGGAACTCTTATACACTGTTGGTAGGAATGTAAATTAGTACAGCCACTATGGAAAACAGCATGGAGGTTTCTCAAAAAAAACTAAAAATGGAACTGCCATATGATTCAGCAATTCCACTATAGAGTATTTATCCAAAGGAAAGGAAATCAGCGTATCAAAGGGATACCTGCACTCCTATGTTTATTGCAGCACTATTTACAATAGCCAAATTATGCAGTCAACCTAAGTGTCTGCCAATGGATGAATGGATACAGAAAAAGTGGTGCATATACACAATAGAATATTATTTGGCCATGAAAAAGAATGAAATCCTGTTAATTGCAATAACATGGATAGAACTGCAGGTCATTACGATAAGTGAAATAAAGCCAGGCACAGAAAGACAAATATCACATGTTCTCACTCATATGTGAGAGCTAAAAAAAAAAAAAAAGCTGATCTCGTGGAGGTAGAGAGTAGAGTGATGGTTACCAGAAGCTGGGAAAGCAGGGGATGAGGAGGGGTTGGATAATGGGTACAAACATACAGGTAGATGGGGGAAATAAGTTCTAGTGTTCAACAGTACAGTAAGGTGACTATAGTTAAGGACAGTATATTAATATATTTCAAAATAGCTGGAAGAGAAGATTTGAAATGTTCCCAACACAAAAATGATAAATGCTTGAGGTGATGAATATCCTAATTACCCTGATTCAATCATTATACATTTTATGCATGTATCAAAATATCACATGGGCCCCCATAAATATGTACAAATATTACACATCAATAAAAAATTGAATAAATTTAAAAAATAATTCTATTTAGAAAAGTTCTAAATTTTTCCACAAATGAACTGACAGTATTAAAAAAAAAAAAATGACAGCACCTCAAACGGACCTTTCACAAAGTAGATGCTCAAAAAATAATTGCTCATTGAATTTTTACCAAATAATTATAACTGTAACGTTTGCCTTTTACAAGGCAGTGGGGAAATTGAAACCTTCAGACCCTGCTGGTAAGACTGTAAATGGTGCAGTCATTTTGAAAACAAACTGGGAGTTCCTCAAACTGTTAAACACAGAGTTACCCTGTAACCCAGCAATTCTGCTTCTAGACATATATCCAAGAGAAATGAAAACATATGCTACACAAAAACTTGTTCACAAATATTCATAGCAGCATTATTCATAATAGCCAAAAGGAGAAACCATCCAAACATTTATCAAGTGATGAATGGATAAATAAAATGTCACAATGCATACAATAGAATATTATTCAGCCATAAAAGGGAACAACATACTTATATATGCTACAACGTGATAAATCTGGAAAGCATTATGCTAAGTGAAAGAAACCAGAGCGAGTCAAAGACCACATATTGTATGCTTCCATTTATAGGAAACGTCTAGAACAGAGAAACCTATGAGGACGGAAAGTTGATTAGTGGTTGCCTCGGGCTCAGGGTAGGGGAGGGAAGGCGGGGGCTGGCAGGAAAGTGGAGCCACCGCTAAGGGATGTGGGATTTCTTATGGGGGTGATGAACACGTTCTAGGATCAGATTGTGGTGAATTTCACGCAACTCTAGGAGTATACTTAAATGAGTGAAGTGCACACTTTAAATAGATTAAAATGTATGTGAATTCGATCTCATTGCTGTTTTTTAAATTGCCTTTTAAAAGTGGCTTTAGTTCTGCCTCCATAGTTCATAAAATGTAGTAAAGTGATGCTAAAATAAAACCAAGAATTAAACCCAATGAATCACAAAATCTTCACTTAAAAAAGTTTATCTGGTTTTTTCTGTTTCATTTTTATTTACTTTTATTTATTTATTTTTTAAGCTAGTCAAGTGGAGCAGGGGGAGTGGAGAAGGAGCAACTGGTTGTGACCAATTAGTTGTTAACACCACTGCACTCGGACCAGCTGATTTTTATTTGCTTTTAATAAGAACTGTTTTGGGAAACGTCTGAGAGGATAGTGGATGGTTTTTCTCAGATGTCTTACAACATAGACTGTTCTGTCAGACTGCCTGAAGGATAGGTCTTGTTGAAAGCGACGTAATGTGCAATGATTCTAAATCAGTGTGAAAGACAAGCTCATGAGACATACTAGCAGGAAAGTGTGGTGAGAAATGCCAAAGGCTGTCTTTCTGGTCCCGTGTCTGGAAACAGGGGCCAGAGCTTTGGAAGGCACCCTCACCTCTCTGGGCCTCTCTCCTCACCTGTTGAAGCTGACAGTCTCCAAGCATCTTTGTGGACTGAAGATTCTGTGAGTCTGACATTCTGCTATGTAAATGTTAATATTCTTTCATAAGTCTTAGGAATAAAGGTAAATATGGGTGACATCTAAGCAAATTTTGCAAATGGAAGTCAATTTTTCGTGTTGAATGCTAAAATTATAATGGCCTTGACAGCCATCAAATAAGCCTAGGAACACTGTCCCTCAGAGGTTACTGATGCCACCATTTTTTAGAGAACTGGACAAATAGCAAATCAGAGGCCAGACAGGAATAAAAAAAATCTGACTCTTCAGAATGAGGACCTTTGAATGAGATTATAAAATTATTTATTACAGTTATTAACTATATTTATTGCCACTTGCCCTAAGAATAACAACCATTCCGCCATTCCTTTTTTTTAATAAAGACTCTGATAGTTATGCCTGATTGAAAAAAAAGCCAGGTAATTTTGAAATAATTAAATCCTTTATATAGTTTTCTTTCATATTACTCATCTATTCTTTTTCTCCCTGAGGATATTGCAAAGCATTGCTCCTCAGGAAAAATACAGAAAAAGGCGATTTCTTTTTCTTTCTCGTATTTTTCTTGGTGTGCAATAAAAGAGTCCCCAGAAGAGTTTTCCATTACACTCCAAACGTACAAGCTGAATCTACTTCTAATTGCTACTTACATTAGTTAATCTCACATTCGAATCATGTTGATGACATTTTATCAAGGCTTTAAGAATTGCTTAAGCAATTTTTGTTTACTTGAATGAATTGAAAGCTAGATGTAGCTCCTTCAAGGATTTTTAAAACTTACTTTTAGTCCCTCAAATTTCACCTCATTTATTTTATTTACTAAGTATGTAAAATGGTCAGGTATTCAGTGAATTAATATCCTCTATCCACAAAATAAAAAGGAAACCAGGAATTTAGCCTTTATCAGAGTAGTGCAAAACTTAATATAAAATGAATAAAATTATAAATATAAATATTTATATAAATTAATATAAAATGACTATGAAAGCACATATTGAATATGTGATACAGGTAAAGAATATTAGATACTATGTGAATATTCATTTAAAATTTTTAAAATTCCAGTAAAGGACAATCTTTTAAAAGGTGATAAAGACCACAAATGTTGCAAAATCCAGAAAAAAATAAAATATTTGTGTTAACTAGCAGCCTGACACATTTCTAGAATATTTTATTCCTACAGTGTTAGCTGAATACGCTTTGGTTGCCTTGTCATATGACACTGTTTTTGTTTTTTTGGCCAAAAAATCTAATTAAGAATTGTCTCTTTTGTCCATTGTAAGTTGTTTGATTCTTGGTAAATATTATGGGGTCATGATCCTGAAAGAAGTCATTAAACACTGTTGAATGAAATATGACTCATAACAAGTCATAATAAAAGATGACAGTACTTATCAAAATAAATGACCTGCTGGAACTGCAGCCATTGTTGACCTTCATACCCCTTCTGTTGACTGTATAAATTAAGTTTTTTTTCACTGTCATTTCATCTTCCTTCTGCTTTTTCACTTCCTGTTTGAGAGGGTCCTGGCTCTCATAAGCATCTTTATGTCTGCCATCCTCATTTTCATTAACCACAGTTCTTGGTTACCTTGATTCTTTTCCTTATCTTCATGATTTCGAGCATCACTTTTTAGTTTATATTGTCACACAGTAAGAGAGTTTTTGAGATTTTAAAGCTTCTGTGAGCCTTCTTTCTTTCCAGTTTTGTTTTTGGTTTCCCCTAGGGATACTTCTTTTGTATCTATATTTTAGTATAGTGAATAATTCTCTACTATAATAATGTATATAATATATAATTAATATGCAATATACCATATATAATTTATATAAAATACAATTAATCTGCAATCAAGGCATATGTGGGAGTAGGAGTTAGCAACCTCTTCTGTGAAGGATCAGATAGTAAATACTCTTGGCATTGGGGGCCTAACAGTCTCTTTCTCAACTCCCAACTCTGCTTTTATAGCACAAAAACGGCCATATATAATATGTAAATAAATGGGCGTGACTATGTTCCAGTAAAACTTATTTACAAATAAGGTGGCAGGCTGTATTGGGCCTCAGGTCATAATCTGTAAACCCCTACCCAAGAGCAATTCAAACATATTTTAAAATGCTGCTTCACTGTATACAGCTATACATTTACTCATATTACTTACTTTTATATATTCTTATAACAACTCATTCTGCACATGTTGACTTATTGATGAGTGTTAGGAGTTGGGTCACTTGAACACTTTCTTCTGGCTGCCTTACTCATTGCTGGCAATCGTGTGTGCCATTTCATCTGGGTCCACAGGATTTTAGCAGGACAAGGTGCCTCTGATATGCTAAAATATAATCTAACACCTAGGGAAGCACAAGACCCATGACTTTCTCTCTCTCTCTCTCTCTCTCTCTCTCTCTCACACACACACACACACACACACACACACACACACACAGACACACACGTACACACAGTTTGTATTATGGCAACATGTTTGGGCCCTTCATGGAAATTCTGATAAATTGTATGTTGTACATTTCTCATCAAAAAGGAGAAAAAAGAATGGTGCATTTGTAGCTGATATGAGGCATTATTGAACATATTGCTGATAGGAAAGAATTTCCAACTCAAGTAGAAATCAATGAAAACAATATTGCTGATAGGAAAGAATTTCCAACTTAAGTAGAAATCAATGAAAACACTTTTGCAAGTTTGGAAATAGGAATTGTTTTCCCCAGACTGACTTCTGGCCATCTACATTTCAGACCTCACTGCACTGCACACATGTTTCTGGTACTAGACTCCATGTGACATATCTGTATCATGCTATCAAGGTGGCTCTCCCTCTTCTTGCTACTCTGCTGGTGGGTTGACACTCTGGGCAGTAGGTATACAACTGGAAGCCATTCCAGTATCTCATAACTAGCAGGAACTTAGCTATCTCTATTAGTCTCCAATGGCTGCTATAACGAATTACCACACACTTAGTGGTTTAAAATAACACACATTATTATTGTCTTACAGTTTTAGAGGTCAGAAGTATGAGATCAGTTTCACTAGGCCAAAATCAAGATGTCAGCAGGTCTATACTCCCTCCAGGGGCTCTAGAGGAAAATCTGCTCCATTCCCTTTTCCAACATCCCTTGGCTTGTGGACCCTTCCTCCATCTTCAAAGCCAGAAGCGTAGCCTCTTGCTTCAGTGCTTATTTTGCCTTCTTTTTGGGTTATGCCTCACTCTTACAAGGATGCTTGTGATTGGCTATAGGACTCACCCAGATAATTTACGATACTCTTTCCATCTCAAGATGTTTAACTTAATCTTATCTGTAGTCTCTTTTGCTATGAAAGGCAACATTCACAAGCTCCAGGGATTAGGACCTGGGTATCTTTGGAGGCCATTATACAGTCTACCACAATAAGTTATGTTACAACATAAATGTCTCACACATAAGCCAAAGTAAATCCATGTTTAATTCAACCTCCCATCAGCTAGATTCCAAAAATGCCTGTGCCCAATTCTCTATCACAATCCAAAGGGAAGTATGACCTAGAAATCAGGGTAGAAAGTAGGAGCACATAAACTGGTTGCAATTAAAATATATTATTTTGGTAAGTTTTACAAAACCTAGGAATTTGTTACATTAACTCAATTAATATTCATAACTCTAGTAGATTTAATAGATGAAGTTCCATAGTTTCAAAAACATAGCAAGGGTCTCATGCAGGAACTTAACGTGGGACCATGCAAATGAGTGACCCTCTTACTAAAGCTTCAGTAGTTTCAGGTAAATCCTTCTTTAACCCATTATTTGCCTCTCCCAGGGTTTTTCTGAATTTTTTTTTCCTTGGTGGTAATTGAAAAATATTGCATTAGTAGTCAAAGGCATCTCTATGCAGAATTTCCAGTACATTCACAATGTTATGCAAGCTTCACCTCTCTCTAGCTCCAAAACATTTTCATCACTCCAAAAGAAAACTCTGTACCCATTAAGCAATTCTCACTCTCCCTCCTGCAGCCCTAATCAACCACTAATCTTCTTTCTGTCTTTTCAGATTTACCCATTCTGGACATTTCATATAAATGGAATTATATAATATGTGACCTTTTGTGTCTGGTTTCTTTCACTTAATATAATCTTTCCAAGGTTCATTCATGTTGTAGTATGTATCAGCACTTTGTTCTTTTTATGGCTGAATGATAGTCCATTGTATAGATATACCACATTTTGTTTATCCATTTATCCACTGATGGGCATTTGAGTTCTTTCCACATTTTGACTATTGTGAATAATGCTGTTATGAACATTCCATGTATAAGTTTTTGTTTGAACGTCTCTTTTCATTTCATTTGGTTATATACCTAGGGGTAGAATTGCTGTTCACATGGTAATTCTATGTTTTATTTTTTTGAGTAATTCACAGGGATTTTTACAATTTAAGCCTTATCTCTAAGTGTGAAATAAAAAGCAACTTCTTGGCCAGGCATGGTGGCTCACACCTGTAATCCCAGCACTTTGGGAAACAAAGATGGGAGGATTGCTTGAGCCCAGGAGTTTAAGACCAGCCTGGGTAACATGGTGAGATCCCATCTCTTACAAAAATTAGCCAGATGTGGTGGCACACACCTGTAGTCCCAGCTACTCCTCAGGCTGAGACAGGACAGATTGAACCCAGTAGTTCAAGGTTGCAGTGAGTTATGATAACACCACTGCACCCCCCAACTGACAGTGACAGAACAAGACCCTGTCTTTAAAAAATAAAAAAAGCAATTTCTGTTAACATGGTTTTGTGGGGTAGTTATTTTTGGGAAACGCTGGCCAAGGAAGTGGAAGAAGAGAAAATGAAACGTCCTAGATTGACCCTCAGTGGCTCAAACCTGGCTGCACATTATAATCACCTGGGTACTTTTTTTTCAAATGGCAATTAAACATTTTAAGGAAACTTGATTTTTAAAAAACCCTCAGAAAACAAGTTACCCTACCATACATCTCTCTCAAAAGGCTTGTGATTAAATTTTCTCCAACCAGGCAAAGCCCCGTAGTTGGTGGTACTGGGACAAATTCAAGCCCTACTGTGTGGGTGGAATCTCCCCTGACTTTGGGAAAACTGTAGATGAGAAAAGCCCTGAAGAAAAGTGTTTGAAATTATTCAGAACCAATTGAATTGCCCAGCTATGTGACCATGGCAAAAATCTCTTGAATTAAACAATAATTCTATTTCCTCGATTATAAGATACAACAAATGTTAAAATACATTAATTTATCAAACTTTTGTGAGTTCAAAGAAGACTACATTAAATGTACAGAATATAGATGCATCTTAATTGTTAAAAATGTACTTTTACTTTAGACTTTAGGATATAAAGTCACTTAAATAAAGACTAGAATCAAACTTTCTCATGGCCTTCACAATACATAAGACCAGCAGGAAAGTAAACCTTGAAAAAGAATACAGTAGTTAAACTCATAAGTCAAAAAATTTCCATAGGGTAAATCTGTAAAGTACAAACAGTGTGGGTGCTTCATATATGTTATAGATAGAAATTAGAGTTTTTTCCAACCCAAACTATTGTACAGGAAGGTAGGCTAAGTTTTCTACCTTGGACCCCTGGAGCAAAAAAATAAAAAACAATAGCAATAGCTACCATTTACTAAACACTGACTGTACTACACATTATGCCAAGCATTTTGATTACCTTAGCTCATTTAGTCCACTCAACAACTCTATTATATTTTAAAGATAAAGAATCTGAGGCTTAAAGACACCAAATAATGCCCATGTTAACAAATTAAGAAATATATTTCTATATAACCCATAGACTCAAGAAATCACAATAGAATTGAATATATTTCAAACCGATTTAGAATATAAATAATGCACATAAAAATTCATTGGCGGCTCCTCAAGCTGTGCTAATAGGAAAATGTGTAGCCTTATATGCATATATTAGAAAAGATGCAATTTTGATAACCTATGCTCTAGATTTATCTCACAAAGTTCAAAGACGACTAATAAAGTCAAAGAAAACAGAATGAAGAAAATAAAGACAGGAACACGAAGCAAAGAAATAGAAAACAAATATACAATAGTGAGAACAACAAAGCCTAAGACTGGTTCTTCACAGAGAATAAATAATTTTCCTAACTGACCATTGAGACACAAGCGCAAAGAGCTATTTGCCTCCCTAGGCCAAGCTCCTAGGCCTTAGTCTAAAGGTCTGCTTATAACCTCCACCTGGTCCTGAGGTCACTGAAGCGTATGATCGTCATAAAAGCAACTCTGACCGTTTGTAGAAGATAGGAGGCAAAACATACAAAAAGCCTGCTTTTACAAATGGATTTTGGTAGTGAAATGATTCTTGTTATTGCAACATATTTGCAAAGTTTTTTTGAAACCCACATCTTTTCTATTTTAAAATATCCACCTCTCAAATTGCAGGGAAAAAACCCTGAAAAAATAGTTGCTTGCTGCTTGTGTGAAATAATATTTCATTTTTACATTAAATAAGAAACTATTAGATTGATACTTTATACAAAAGAGAGAAGAATCTTGTTAAACAACATTCTCTACAGGATTATTAAAATTACTTGGAAAACAAAAATGCTGTCTTATCATACTATTAAGATCCTAGGTGGCAGGAGTTGTACACACTTACCTGAAATATTTCCCAAAGCCCTTCCATAATGCTATGCACCCTCGGATGTTTAAGAAATAAATGTTCAATCATTCACTGCACTGGTTTCTCCATTTTCCTTAGGATGTATACATACGCATTTGAGCTATTTAATATAAATCCCAGGATAGCTCTCTAAGGCAGTGGATCTCAAAGTACGGTCCCAAGACCACCAACATCAGCATCACCTGGGAACTTGTTAAACATGCAAATTCTCAGGCTCCACCCCAGACTTAATGAATCAGACACTGTTCAGGTGGAGCCCAGCGATGTGTAGTTTAACAAGCCTTCCAGGTGATTCTCTGCATGCTGAAGTTTGAGAGCCTCTGCCATAAGGTAAGTTAGTGAGACTTTAGAAGCATCTCAAAATTTTACCTGCGCAGGTAGTTACGGGAAGCTCACAGGTCTCTGCACGTGCACATGGTGGCAGCTTATACAGGATTCTTAATGGCTCTGCCTAAAGCAAGAGACTAATTATCAAAGAAGGAGCTTCCACAGCCCTCACAGAAGAGAGGTTCTACACTGCAAAAATGGGCCGCAAACAGCACTTGCCAGCAGACTGCAAGAAATGACAAGAAATCTAATGAGCTTACGACTCCAAGATAAACTTGCCTGAACATTTGATCATTCATCAGGGTAGGGGTGCCCTGCCCCCCAATAAAGACATTACCAGGAAAACGGAAGTGAACAGCGAGCAGTGAACCACTGTTTCAAGGACACCCAACTAGAAAAGGACATGATAGAATGAAAATAAAATGTCCCAGCATTTTATCACCAATTATTCCAAGGTGACGAGGACTATATTTACTCATTTATATTTTTCCCTGCCTTATTCTTGCCTCTATTGTGAGAAGAAAATGAGGAAAAATGTTTCCCCTGAGTTTCCCTAAGCTCAGTTTTCGACTGTGTAACAGTAGTTGCAACAGCCAGGAAAGGTTCCTCGGGAGTTTAGGAACATCACTCTCTTAACAAAGTAGAGCAGAACATCTGACTTCCAAAATTTGGTTCGTTTTACTTTTTAATAACAAAAAAACCTGTTGTTTTTCCTTTCCAAATCGGACAAAAGATTAAACCGAAGTGGAGGTAAAGAGTGCTGAATGCAGCTCCACTGATGATCGGAGGGAGGAAGAAAGGAATGTGTGCAAGTCTACTGCTATTTCTTTCTCCTCCTTTTCTCCCACCAACTTGCATTGGACGGAGTTATTGCACCATAAAGTGGAATGTTCTAAAGGTCAAGGCTCTCTCCTCTCTGCTGGGAGACCGTGGAGCAATGCGCTGGGTGTAGCAGCCTTCTCAAGTGTCCCCCATATCACAGCACAGGTGCTAACACTGTACCTGGAACTTGAAAGAAAAATATTTCTTTCTTATAATTATTCTGTATTCTAATTTTTCAATTACAAAAGTAACATATGCTCATTTTAACTAATAAAAGAATCCAAAGATACATGTATAATATCTATAATGTTTAATGTAAATAAATTCGTAATGGGCGATTGTGGGGAAATCCTCCATTGAGTGCATGTAGGTGGGAAACAGTGTTCTGCTTCCTAAGGGATTCACACACCCTCTCCACTGATGTCTGGAGCATGGCACAGAAGCTTGGCTTACACACGCACCCCCATCTGGGGTGACTGCGTGGAAAGGACGTGGTACAAGACTCCATTGCCAATTGGTGCCAGTAAGGATAAATGTCTAATGGTATCGGTAGGGACACCCTGAACCAGATTGCTTTGTGGCGTGACCTGGACAGTGTCCTCCACTGCCAAGGTCCTTGCCAGATTCCTTAGCCTGGCTCTTCAGTCAATCTTCCAGACATTTCTGTGGGCCCCAGTCAGCACATTCTTTGGAATATTCTCAATAGTGGTGAATTTGTTTCCTTTGAGGATTTTGAAACAGACAAAAGGCATTTGGAAACAAGTGATGATGCTAATTAATGCTACATATGGACTCACATACTCACACACACACAAATAAGATGTGATTACAAAGTTTTGACACTAGTTTTCCTGCCTACAAAAGATGAATAGTGCCAAAAATGTTTTTAACAATGAAAACATGTTAAAATGAGTGCATTTTAACATTTTTTAATCTCAGTCTTTAAAAGAATGGAATTAATTTGAATGTTTATTCATGTATGTATAGGTTATTATAAAAGCAGTCTCATTACTGCCTACCTAGTGTGCAGAGTATATGAGCCCAGGCATGACAGGACTTCACAGAGGCCCTAAGAATACTTTATAATATTATAATTGATCAGAAAAAATTGATCCATAATTACTTTAAACCTAGAAAATACAACTCTGTTTTGTCCTGTCTAAAATCATATTCTCTACACTTTGATAACAATAACAAAATAGCTTTATCCTGGCAGTACACCTACATAAATAAACACACTATCTTGAAACAGCATTTTTATGACCTTTAAGAGAAGCCGATGTTTGAGTTATCTTGTTTTAGGTTACTGTGCATTTTTGATTTTGATATTCTTATCTATCCGTTTGTAAGTTGCTAGCACACAGTAGGCGCTGAACATATATTTTCCTTTTTAGTTTCATGTCATGAACTGGACAAAACTTTCTTCTTTCCTGTGATTTTTTTGTTTGTTCGTTATCAGCTTTCTTCAGATATATTTCACATACCATGCAATTCACCCAATTAAGTATACAATTCAGAGGTTCTTAGTATATTCACAGAGTCGTTCAACCACTACAACTGTGATTTAAGAAGGATTGGCCAAAGAAAGCAGGGACAGAATAGGAACTCCCTTCTCAAATTACACACAAACCCATATCACGGTTATTTTGCCAGAAGCCTTATTACATAGCTATGAGGTGGCATCTCGATTCACCCTACGTCAAGATGGCAGGAGGGAAAAGAGAAGGAAAGGCAAAACAAAGCCATATTTAGGGTCCCTAGCCTATCTTTCTAACAAGCCTCCACCCTGCAGGCCAATAAAAACATTGGAATTTAACAAAATTGAATACACCAGATGTTGTCATAGCTGACAAAGTCAAGACTGATATTTGACTAAAAAGTCAGTTAAAGTAGGCAATCATAAATATATATAACATATTTGCTATAATCATTTTCATTTAAACCACATATATATACATTTAATAAAATGAGTCCTTTTAAGTTGTTAAGATTTTTCACAGCATAGTCCTTCTACTTTTATATTGTCAACCATTGATTCAGTCTGCTTAATATATGATAATATATAGGTAAAATTATTGGCCACTTTTGGCTCTAGATTTGATTCTATCTCTGCATTTTTTTTCTTTCCCAAATTGAGATCAGTTTAATTCAGGGTACATGTTTTTCTGCATTCATAATTTTATTTTCTAGTAAATCATCAAATTAAATATTCCATTATTTGATGTCTTTAGTACCTTCAATTTTCTGAGATTGATGATAATAAAATCTGTTCATGATTTTAGTCTTAAATTTCAGGATTTCCTAGAGCAGGAGTCAGCAACATTTTTCTGTAAAGGGCCAGACAGCAAAGATTTTAGGCTTTGTGGGCCACATGATCATAGCTGCAACTACTCACTTCTGCTATGGTAGAGCAAGAACAGCCAGAGACAAGATATAATCAATGAATGTGTCTGTGTTCCAATAAAACTTTATTACAAGTGGATTTGGCCATGGGCCATAGTTTGCCAACTCCTGTTTCATGTTATTATCAGCCCCAGGCCTTCATTTTTTTCAAGCTTTAGTACACGTTCACTTAGGACTTTCATTTGTCAAAGTATAATTTTCAAAAAGTTAAAAACATGACTCTCGTTAAGCGTGTATCAAAGATTTATTTAACTCATTAATATGAAACCGGTAAGATAGCAAATGTGAGTCAAAGGAATAGAGGAGAGGCAGAAGTATTTATAGTTGTTGAAAAAAGATTGCTGAAATAAGAATGCTAAAATAGACATAGAAGTGGTTAGTGTCCTACATGAACTGTATCCTCTGGAGTGTTTTCTTTCTACCGCAAATGATTTATTTGCATCACTGTCAGTTTTCTCTAAGACACCATCTACATATAAATATCCCAATGAATAGTACCTAACGAGTTACATGGAAGTTAATCGCCCTGAAGAATACATAATCCATAGGTGCATATGTTACATATTTCTCCAATATGGGTATTTCCAAGTTTTGGATATCTTTTTCTGAACACATTTCACTCCAGTACTGTACCGTGAATGATGTCTTTCTTAGTGAGGAATTTTATCAATTCTGTAAGAATTATATATTATATCCCATCTTTCCAAAACGGAACTCAAATCCTTTCTCGTTACATTTAGTGGTAAACAATATGGCCTTTACACATCTCTATCCTTAAGGTTCACTTAGGAAGCAAGATTGTTCTGTGTGTGTGTGTGTGTGTGCGCGCACACACACGTGCACAGACTGCATTTTCCAAGACAGCCACAATATTATTTCCAATCCTGCGTGACTTTCTTACAACGTGACTTTGATAACCCCTCCCACCAAGAGGTGGGGTATACGATCCCTCCACTTGAATATGAGTAAGGTTGTGCCCACAGAGGAAGCAAAGCTATGTGACTTCTGAAGGCTAGGTCCTAAAAGGCAATACAGCTTTCTTCTGATTCTCACAGCGATGCTCACTCTTGGAAGGCAGCCACCCTGCTGTGAGGAAGCCCAAACTGGCACAAAGAGACCACAGGGACAGCCATGTGTCGGTGCCTTAGCACAGCCCAGCTGAGGTTCCAAATGATAGAATCAACTGCCATTCAAGTGAGTGACAATTCCTCTAGATGATTCCAGACTCCAACTGTTGAGTCACTCCCAGCCTCTAAGGCTTCCTAGATGGGGCTCCAGACATGATGGAAAAACAACCAGCCATCCTTACTGTGCACTGTCCGAATTCCTGATCCACAGAAAGCCTGAGAAATAATACTTTGATTCCACCATTTTAACTTTTAGGGTGTTTTGTTAAGCAGCAATAGAAAACTGATATATAGGTAGTACGGTTGTGGTGAATTTTTTTTTTAAATTTTCAATGTGTCATTACAGACAAAAATTTTAGAATCCATCCAAATTGATTTTTGGTACTGTAACAAAAAGCAATTTTCTATTCTCTTGATAGCTGTATTGCTACAGATATTACTGTGATTTTTTTTAAAAAATGTTTCTTAAAACCTCATATCAATGTTCTTCTTTTGTCATCATTTTTGTAGGTAATATCTAATGATATAGTATTATAAGCTTGTTCTTTAATCAAATGTTAAATCTCGAGAATTGACATTAAGTTTTATTACCTTTTAGAACAGAAAGATTATTTCACCCTAATAGTGCTCAGTACATGGGTATCCCCTTTGGTTGGTTTTCCCCTCTAGCATTCAAACCATCTGTTCCTCCAAAACTTTTGCACCACCACTTAATTTCTTTAAAGTGGCACAAAAAGTTTATGTCATTTGCAAAATTATTTGGGGGCAGAATACATCCAGATTTTTACAAAATGTCCTTAATTTCTTACAGTCACCTTGGCCTCATTTAACACAACATATTTTTCTATACTCACCTTTAGCAAGTTTTTTTGAGAACATTAACTTAGTTTTCATAGAAAAAATACTTTTTCATTGGGTTTTACAGTTCTTAAGTTTTGCGATTACAATAACCGGTATGATTAATGTGGTAGCCAGCCTCCAAGATAACCTCCAGTGATCCTTTCCTTCTGGAATTAACTCCTGTGTACAGTCCTCTTCCACAATGAATAGGGTTGACCTATGTGACCAACAGGACATTGCAGAAATGATACTGGGTGACTTCTGAGACCCTTATAAAAAGGCACCATGGCGTCCGTCTCACTCTAAGATCAGTCACTTTGGGGTAAGCCCACTGTCATGTCATGAGGGCGCTCAACCAGTTTATAGAGATGTCTCCATGGCAGGAAACTGAGGCTGCTTGCCATCAGCCACCATCAGTTTGTCAACCATGTGAAGGAGCCATTTGGAATTGCTTTCTTTAGCCCCACTCAAGCCTTCAGATGACTGCAGACCCAGCTGGGAACTTGACTGCAGCCTCTGAGAGACCCCCAGGTCAGAACCACCCAGAGTGAGCTGATTGGAATTTCAGACCCATGGAAACTGAGGTATAATAAATGCCCACTGTTGTTATGTATTGTTGGTTTAAATCATTATGTTTTCAGATAATTTGTTATAAAATAGAAATAGAAACTTATTAGAAAATAGAAAACTAATACAACTACTATAAATAGGCTTGAGAATAAACAGATACCTAATACAACTAGTATAAACACATTTGGGAATAAATACAACTCCCACTGTGTGAAAGCTAAGTGGAATGGTACACGACAGACAGCACAGCCGACTAGCTGGGGTCCACACCACACAGGGGGCATGAAGGATACAGGGGACATTGATTAATCCAATGACTCTATTAACCAGAGGTCCGTTAAAAGAGTGACAACTGTTAGAGTCTCTTTTGGATGATCTAGTCTCGTCTGAGTAAATACTTATCATGCCAGTTATCAACTTAATCACCTCTCAGCTCCAAATTCACCCTTCGATACATGCTCTGTGATAATGAATAGAATTCCTTTAAGCATTTCTCCTTTACAGTGTACATGATATTAAACTATCACAGCAGAAGGGGCTGAAGGAGCACTGCATGAGGAAGAGATTTTCCTACTGTTCCTGGCGGCTGCACGGTGGGTCAGCGGTATGGGTGTGAGGACCCTGGTGGTGTTCTGCCCCAGCCACTGGTCCAGAAGATGCTGTCCCTTGGCCAACTCAAGCATAAGCCTGGCCTGATCACCTTGCAACACCCTCACAGCCCGGACACTGCACACTCCAGACCTCTTGCTGCACTGGCGCCCCCAAACCCTCTGCACACTCCACTTGCCCAGGCACTGGCTGAGACTCATCTGCAAACTGCCACCCCCCAGATGGTTGCCACCAGGCATCCCCACTCCCTCTGCATGCCTACCACCCAACTACCAGCTGCAGCTCACCTGTGCCCCACCCACACCCTGAAGGACTGCTTCCTGTTTGCCCACTGACTGCAGAAAGCTCTGCCATGGGCACACCAGAGAACTCTTCTAATATCCAGAGATCTGCATCTCACGTTCTCCAATGAGTTTGGAACCCCAGCCTCAAGGAGGAGGCTCTCCTTCCAAGTTTGTCTTTTCTTGAGTATTCTTCCTCAGTTTTAGGGTACCATAAAGTGTCTTCTCACATCTTATAGTTACTCTTTTATCATTATTTAATAATTCTTTATTTTAAATTTTCCCTGTTCAAATCACTGTGTAGTTTCTATCTCCTAACTGGACCCAAACTGATACACTATGTTTCACAGTTCTTTCCCTAACCTCTGCTCCCAAAGATGGCATCTAGGTATACGAAGAAGTTTCCTTTATTCTTTTGGGAAGGAGAGAGGTGGGGGGGAGAGTGAGACAGAGAGAGAGGGAGAAGTATCTTCAGGTTCAAGAGCTATTCTCTGGATCTCCATTGTATTCTGTGCACACCAAGCACAGGCCCTGGGGGCCAGGAGCACAGCCTCAGTCTCAATACTTCTAGCTTCTCCAAGGTTACTCCCATGGCATTGCCTTCTCACACTATTGGTTAACAGCCCAGAGCCAAAGGTTAAAGTGGAGCTGGAACTAATGTCTGTGCCTACCCCACCCCCATGCTTTGACAAAACAGCAGACCACTAGCTCAGACGTTGTGACTCCTCCACGCCTTCCTGATGTTTCTACATTCTCCGCATTGGAGGCACAGCCCTAAGAGGGGGAAAGCAAAGACCTTACGGACAAAGCAGGAACCCTTACCCCATGGAACCAGAAAAAACAGGACCTCCACTTGCTCTTATCTAAATCCTTCTTTCTAGAAGAACCAAAACCTCTTAACTGTGAAAAAAATTCTATAAATTTTTCTTTTACTACGTTTCTGAACTTTAAAGACATTTAGAAAATCCTTCCTTCATCTTGACAAAGTCAAGCTTTCCATATTGCCAGCATTATTAGAAACATGCTATGGTAATTAAAAGCTGAAGACTGCTCTTTTTCTTTTTTTTTTGTATTCTTGTTATCAAAGTCCTAATCCCACTCCTATTTCCAGAATGTCTCATTCCCCCATCCCGTGCTACAGAAAGATGCCTCAGCCTGATCAGGTATAAAGTCATATACATAGAAATTCAGGAGAGAGGGGTACACAACACATTTCAAAAGCTTTCACCTTCCACGAAATACTTAACTTCCACTGATTGAAGAGAATGACCAAACAAGATAGAAGATAAACTTGTATAGAAAAGATTGGTACAGCAAAGATGCAAACTCAGAGAACACTAAGGAATCCTTATTTGATGCATAAATAAAGTCACTGACACCATGAACCACCTTTCGTTATCTGTCCTTGGAAAATAAAAATCAAATGTTTCATTTTATAAAATCTAGGACACCATTAATTTTTGTACCACTAAAAAAAAATGCTGCCAATTGAACTGTAATACATCCTCAATTGAAAGATTCATTCTAGTTTCAGAGATGCTAAAATGTGGAGAAAAATGTGTCTTAGAAGTAATGAAATACAGTAGTAGAGATGATTGAATCCAGAAAACAAAAATTATCTGCTTATTTTAAATTATATTGGAGATAATTTTAAAAAGCCACAAAAGTAAAAAATAGAAACAGGAGCTTCTGGGCTAACCAAAAAGAAATATTTTCAGCATTTCTAACATCCACAAGTTACTATAGAAAAATGTCACAAAGATGTGGAGTTTTGAACCAAATATTTAAGTGCTCCTAAAATGTCACAATGTTCAAGTGGTGCAGTTAAGAAGTAAAAAAGCATATACAACTGGAATCGTGGAAGTGTCACTAGTATCTGAAGAGGCTACTGAGCAATCACAACGGTTAGTGACAGGGAAGCACAGGACTGTGTCTTGCTGCAGGATGACAAGAGGCGGGGGTTCCGAGAAGCCCATAGAGCTATTTCTGAAGGATGTTTTCTGAGAAGCCTTCCGCAAGCATAAAAAGGTTGATGATCTCTAGACCCCATTTGTTTTTGCCTAAAGAACAGCAATGTGAGTCCTGTCAATTACTTCCTTCCCTACCATCTGCAAACCAACGCCATGCACAGTGACAGGAAAAAAAATCGAATATATTAAAAGAATATAAATAAAGCATAAAAATAAGAATTTTTAAACTACATCACTGTAGATCTGTTGAAATAAATCAAGCTATCAGAAAGCAATAGCATCTAAGCATGACCAGTATTAACTGCTTAAAACTCAATGCCCTACTTACAAGGAGCTATACAAGTTTATAAAATTGGACTTCTGATTATGACAATATTCAACATTGGTAATGGGAATATTTTACAACTTTCAGTGCACAAAAGGGCTATCAAATCAAGAACATTTTAATGAATTGGGGAATAATTTAGAGTTGCTTATTTAATACTCTCATTTTATATTGAGTTAATTAAGGGAAAAAAAGCCATATAACCTTGGTCTTGACTTAATGATAAACTTGAAACCAGGTGTCATGACGAATCGTTTGATCTAATAGGACAACTTGAACCTCTGTGCCAGCTCTAATACCCAGCTCCCCAAGCTATTGAAAATTACCATGAACATTAATAACACTATAAAAAGGGAGTCTGGTTTATATAAACCCAAGTCAATACAAATGGGGAAATGACCATTCATCGTGATGGCTGTGTTCACTGAATGCAAAAAGGAAATTATTGAAGACAGAGTGAAAGGGAAAAATCTATAAATATCCAGGCTCCCTGCAGTAGTGGGGAATTAACCACATGGAAAGTAAAGAAAAGCTAAAGGAAAACAGCGAGTTCACATGTGGAGAAAATATTAAGAGCATCTCACTGCAGGCAAGAAGATTAAGGCAATACATTTGCAGAGCCACTTCTAACATTCATTAAATGTTATGAAATGGAACAGTATAGACCCAGAGGCAAGGAATATCAGGCTGTTGATGGAAAAATAGAAACTAGCAATAAAAGGATTACTTTTTAAAATAAAGCACAAGGAAGGTTCATCAACACTCACAATTTATCGCCACCATTGTAAACACATAGATACAATTGAACGCAGGCGTGCCCTATGAAAATTTGGAAAGAGAAACCACGATGTAACAGCAACCTAAAAAGAATCCAAAAATGAGTTCCAAATAGCACTGGGATCTGGAGCAACTGGGCTGGAATATGTATAAGAGGAAGCCATCTCGGAGATGTCATTTGAGAGATACCAAAATACTCCTTACCTAAAAATAATTCCCCTGCCTGCCCGCCACAGTTCATGCAATCGCCTTACTATTAATACTCCATCCTTTAGGGAAAGCCATGTAAGACTTTATACTAAAGCATCACCTGGACCGTATAGAATGGCGAATCACTTCTAGTTGTCACCAGAAGCTTATTTCATGCTGTTTCCTCTGAGAAAACGCCTTTGCCCTGCCATCCTCACTGGTGAACACATTCTTCAGGGCTTAGCTTAAATATTAGCTCCTCAGTGACACCTTCCATATCCCTCCAACTGCCCTGGGAAAGTTGCCTCTCTGTCCTCTGTGCCCCTGCACTCTACAGAGGTCTGAGCACGGATTTCATCATCTATAGTTGCATGTAGACATGTTTGCTTCCCTCCTTGGGCTGACGTCCTTCAGAGTTAAAGCCATCTTTCTTCCACCATGATTGCCCAGCCCAGGCCTGACATTTTCAGCCTCTACAACAAACTGGATGAATGAAAGGGCTCTAACTATTTAGTTAACTAACTGGTCTTCGTAAGGAAATGGAGTGCAGCCTGGATAAGTTCTGCCGAGAGCAAATGTCGACATCACAACGGTGAGCCTGAAGTGACGGCGCAACATCAGGTGGGGACTGGCTGTTTCACCAGTTCCTAAAAGGTGTCTTATACAAAACCGATGCTCGAGAAATACATGAGCGCAACTGAGGAGGTAGAGGGTGAAGAGAAAAGACCCCAATAAGAGAGAACTGGAATAAATGGAGGACATAGGGAATCAAAAATAAGCCCCCTCTTTCAGAGATTTGCTTGGATCATGCCCACATCCTTCATCTGTCAGTGACAGGATTTAGTGTGGTGAAGTGGGAAGAACTCCAGATCATCACAGAGACCAGAGTTGTGGTTTTGCATTTGTAACTGGGTACCTCTCTGAACCTCAGTTTTCTCATCTGCATCTATCTGCCCACCTCTACATATAGGATACGTTTGGCCAACATGAGACACTCAGTATTTTGTCCGTACCACATACTTTCTCGTAAGGCCCACACATTCAATTTCTCCACTGGCCCCTCCACTCCAGCAACTTCTAACATCTTCCTGGTCCTGGAAAACACTGGAGTTTGTGACCTCCAAAATCCAACTCCTTCACTTTACTGAAGAATAAAACCAAAGCCCAGAGAGATTGTGAGTTGCTCAAGGTCAATTGCCCAACTCTTTCCTCGCAGTACTACGAGTTAAAATCCAAATATTCCGATTTCTAACAAATATTAATCCTACAAATTCTACTGAGAAGGATCCCAGGTAATAGTTGGAAAGAAGGGACTAGGAGTCTTGCCTTCAGATTGTATTTGCATAGCAAACACACCATTTACTTAATTATATTTATTGAAGGTAGGAGATTAAAGCTTCCTCAAGCCAGGCCATGGCATAACCATTGATGCTAACGCACTGCTCTTTGCGCTATGCTGTCTACCTCCAGTAAAGTCACTCGCCCTGTCAGTAACCTAGAGGATGTGTTCTGGGCTATGCTTGTTTGCTTATCGTATGTTGGCATCAACAACTCCAAAGGCATTACTTGTAAACATATGCTTTATCCCAGCTTGCCATCTCTGCATTTATTATAAAATGTTTGGTTAGAGATCAAAAGATTATTCTGAGGAATAAAGCAAGATTTATTTTAAGGAAAGAGAGTGGCACGGTTATCCCCATGTCGCAGGGAAGGTAGCAAAGGCAAGGGGCTGATGTGCACAAAATTATCCTACCTCTGTGTTTTTCTTCTCAAACTGAATTTTGCAGGAAATATTTTCTTCACTTTGAAATCCAATAATCTGACATTTATCCCAAATTATCTGCTACTGCACTTAGATAATTGTTAGTTTCTACCACTTACAGCTCCCTTTTAGGGAGTATTTAGCAAATAATACTGGGGCCTTCTGGGGTTTGGGGGAAAAATACAGTTAATAGAGGAGCCAAAATATTACTCACAGTTATTTTTGTTATAATAAAGATGATCAATGTTTGAGTTTCTTCTTTCCACAATTAATGGCTTACAAACCATATAAAATATACTGGACTTTTTAAAAAAATCCCCAGTTACTCCTTTATAATAGAATAATTACCAACACAAGACTGACCTCTGCTGGGAACATCTGTCCCTGTTAGACGGCTCATGACTTGTGAGAAGTCAGTCAGCTAAAGCAGATACCACCTAGGGCCTTAACAGATAGTCAAATTCGATTCTCTGTGAAAAGGTAAGAGTGAGGAACTTTCTGAAATCAAAACATTCATCGTCTTTAAGCATTAATTGTGTATAATTCTACTTGGCATTTTGATAAATAGAAAGTATAAAGAAATTCCGAAATGTCACTATATGTTTTAAATGTTAATTATTGCCTTAGATAATTATTAAGAGAACACTGAAGCATTATTATCCAATCATATTTGACCATCTTGTATATTCTATTTAGCAAAGTCTTAAAATTTTTCTAAGTATCAGAAAGCTTTCAAAAGATTGTGATTTTTAGGACAAGTTCGCATATGGACAAAAACCCAGGTTTAATTTTTTAAAATTATGCAGAATCAGCAGGCAAGAAAGCGGATTTCATTTGTCATATTTCCTCTGTACGTGTTATCATCGTCTAAGATCTCACGTGAAGCAGCTTTCAGCCACGATTCTGATCTTCAAAATATCTCTCCCATAGTTTGACTTCGATTTTTTAATAACTTCTGAGTCTAAAACACACCTGATTAAAAAATATAAACATACAGATATAAATTTCAATAACTGGAGATAAACTAGTTTTATCTAGGCTTTCAGAGAATCAGAGATTGCTTTTCATCCCGCATAACTATTTTTAGCAGCAAACAGTTCTGCTATCTTGGTAAATTATCACTGAAATGTTTGTTGCCAGGACCCTTAAAAGGTCACAAATTCTTAGTGGAAACAGTGAGCAAAAGGCCTCTACGTTCCCATGTTGGATTAGTCAATGCTGATCAAAATAAAAGGGCTTCAATTTTAAATATCAACCATATTTTACTTATTTCTCATGAAAATAATCTCTAGTCCTCTGGGTCTGTTTTTTTTTTTTTTTAATAAAGCTTCTTTTTTTTCATTGAGCGTAGAGAGTGATTCTTCTTATAAACCACTCAAGACCACCTTGTTATTACTATGAAAGATATGTTGTTATTACTATGAAAGATATGCTGGCAGCAAAATGTAAAATTTGTGGGGGCTGGAAGAGGGAAGAAAAACTTTTGTGATAGACTCTAGAAAAAGTTCTAGATACAGTAAGTGTCCTCAGCTGTGACAGAAGAGCCCCAAAAGAGAGGCATAATAAAGTGAACAGACATGGCCAAATACACGTATTATATTTTTTCTTCTGAAATAAGCACAGTTGGTGACATTTTATGGAAAACATAAGGTATTCTAGATCCTCAAATGAAGCAAACAATCCACTCAACAATTCTCCAAGGTGGAATGTGCAAAAACTGTAAATAAATTTTTAGCTAAATCTTATATTCACTAGGTAATTATCAAACTTACATAGCAATACAAACATGGACTAAACAACTGAAAGTGACATTTTTTATTGGGTTAGCACTCGATCGTCCCATTATCGTTACCATTTTATTTCCTCAAATTAAAAGCTTGAACATTAACTAGACACTGACAAAATCTATCAGAAGATACTTACTATTAAATTAATATATCCTCCAACTGTCCCAGGCAGTTTATCGGTTCTACCAATTAAATAATAAATGTATTTCCACGTTGCTACAAATTAGCAAATTCTGCTTATTAATGTGGTCTCAGATCCCAACTTTCAAATTGCTTGGGTACCCATGAGCAAATAATTTCTTTAAGACCCAATGATCATAGTTCGTTTTATAGTAATTTATTTGCTAGAAGACCCAATTTGCAATGATGTCATGGTATTATACTTTCTGCAGGTTACATTGTCTTAAGCAAGGAATGCAAGAATGATTGATAGCACTATAGAATTTCCTATGTTTCATTCTGAAGTGAGTGCTTCAAAATACTATGATGATGGATACAAACACAGTTGAATCTCCCCTAAATGCTGATTTTAGTAGCTAATAACACTCTCATTCTAGGTCTTTAATATTTGCAGGCTTTTGTCTCAATGGTAAACATAATGATTCACTATAACCACACCCATATAACAAAGAGCCATTTTAACTGATTCCTCCTTTAATCCTGATAAAAGATTTTTGTGGTATTCCAAACATAAGACATTTTTGGTTTCCTTTTCCTGTACATAAGCAGCTCACAAAAACCAGCTCTTTTTAAGTTACATTTCCTATAAAAATGTGCAGAAACTCTCTTGTAGGGGTGGGAATAAAAATGAAGCTGCTGGATAACATAAGTGCTAAGTCATGACCCATATGTCTATCCAATTTGCTAGATTCCCAGACACGACTTCCCTGAAGGCAGATGAAGGAACACAAAGATGTGTGAGAAATCAGAATGACGAATGGCTGAATTCCATCACCCTGCTCATACACAGAGGGTATTCAACTTGGAAAATTTACTATAGTACTCTTCTAAAATTTTCTGTGGAGAACACTCATTTGATAAATTCCTTATCAGAGTCTCTCAGAGCAACGATACGATGTTTTCTACTCATCATACCTAAAAATAAAAGCAATTATAAGCAAAGATAAAAATACTCTAAGAATGATTTCTAGGCCAGGCCTGGTGGCTCATGCCTGTAATTCTAGCACTTTGGGAGGCCAAGGCAGGAGGATTGCTTAAGGGCAGGAGTTAGAGACCAGCCTGAGCAAGAGCGAGACCCCATCTCTACAAAAACAGAAAAATGAGCCACGTTGGGTGGCATGTACCTATCGTCCCGGCTATGCAGGAGGCTGAGGCATGAGGATTGCTTGAGCCCAGGGAGCTTTGATGATGCCACTGCACTCTAGCCCAGGTGGGCAATGGACCCTGAGACCCTGCCTCAAAAAAAATAAATAAATAGAAAATAAAAATAATATCTAAACATAAAACAAATACATGCTCATGTCTATAGAGCCTCAAAAAAGGACTTAGTTTTCATCACTGTTGCAGTATTTCTTGTGGGAAATTGTAGAAAACTCAATAAAAAACCTTCAGCATATATTAAAGTGACCAAAAGAAACTGGAGATGAATTTGGCAAAGCTACTTAGAATAATTGAAACACTACAAATCAAATAGAAATTTGAGATCTTAATTTTTAAAAGTATAAGCTGGAAAAAAAAATGTGAACTTACGTGTAAGTATCTAAAATTGTATCTAAAGTATCTAAAAATTGCTAAAGACCATAAAACACTGCTCACTGGGAGACAATACAAGAGAGTAATCAGGAGCCTGGACTTCGCAATCTTAGGATGTTACCCTACCTTACTGCGACTCAGCTTCCTGAACCGTAAAATAGATAGTAAAATGAATATAAAATGTGAGCAAGATTTTATACTGAGAGGAAAAAAACTGTTTAATTATTACAAAATTCTTACTTTCCTTGTGCACACAGAATATTAACAGAAATTGATCACGTACTAGGCTATGCATCAAGTCTCAACCAATTTCAATGACTGAAATTATACAAACCATTTTTATGACTTCAGTATAATTATTAATACAGTATAATACAATTATTAATGACAAAATGGTAACTAAAAATTGCCAATGACTTCACCAGCAAGTTTCACCCAAGATCCAAGAAAGAAATCATTCCAAACTTATATAGAAAAAGGGAACAATCTCCAGCTCAATTTATATAACCTTAATCACAAACTCAAAATGGATAATAAGAGAAGGAAATTTTCAGGTCAATTTTACTCATGAACATAGATATAAGAACTATAAATTAATATCAGCAACAGAATCTAGATGTATATTACAATGACAGTACAGCATGACTTAGATTTACGCCCACCTCATGCAAGGTGTTTTAATACTAGAAGCCAATTAATATAACCCCACTGACAGATTAAAAGATGGAACCTGGCCGGGCACAGTGGCTCATGCCTGTAATCCTAGCACTCTGGGAGGCTGAGGCAGGAGGACTGCTTGAGGTCAGGATTTCCAGACCAGCCTGAGCAAAAGTGAGACCCCATCTCTACCAAAAAATAGAAAAAATTAGCCGGGCGTGGTGGCACTTGCCTGTAGTCCCAGTTATTTTGGAGGCTGAGGCAAGAGTATCGCTTGAGCCCAGGAGTTGGAGGTTGCTGTGAGCTAGGCTGACACCATGGCACTGTAGCCTGGGCAACAGAGCAAAACTCTGTCTCAAAAAAAAAGATGGAATCTATAAAATCTTCAACAAATGCAGAAAAGGCATTGCATTAAGATTCAACATCAATCTTAAAACAAGCAAACAAAAATGTTTTGGCAATCTAGGAATAAAAAAGTACTTTGTTTTTGTTTTGTTTTGAGATCTGCAGGAGATACATTCCAAGGCCTCCAGGAGATGCCTGAAACCATGCATAGTACTGAACCCTATATAAACAGGCACACTTGCTTTTATTGCATTTTGCAGATACTGAACTTTTTACAAACTGAAGATTTGTGGTAATCCTACATCGAGCAAGTCTATCAGTGCCATTGTGCCATCCAACAGCATGTGCTCATTTTGTGTCTCTGTGCCACATTTTGGTAATTCTCAAAACACTTTGGACTTTTTCATTATTTTATCTATTATGGTGATCTATGATCAGTGATCTTTGATGTTACTATTTTAATTGTTCTGGAGTGACACAAACCACACCCGTATAAGACAATGAACCTAACTGATAAATGTTGTGTGTTCTGACTGCTCCACCAACTGGCTGTTCCCCCATCTCTCTCCCTTTCCTCAGGTCCCCCTATTCCCTGAGACACAATAATATTGAAATTAGGCCAATTAATAACACCTCCAATGTCCTCCAAGTGTTCAAGTGAAAGGAAGAGTTGTATGTGTCTCACTTTAAATCAAAAGCTAGAAATAACTAAGCTTAGTGAGGAAGGCATGCTGAAAGCTGAGAGAGGCTGAGAGCTAGGCCTCTTACATCAAACTCTAAGCCAAGTTGTGAATACAAAGAAAAAGTTCTTGAAGGAAATTAAAAGTGCTACTCCAGTGAACGCGTGAATGATAAGAAAGCAAAACAGCCTTATTGCTGATATGGAGAAAGTTTTATTGGTCTGGATAGAAAATCAAACCAGCCACAACATTCCCTTAAGCCAAAGCCTAATCTGTAGCAAGGCTCTAAATCTCTTCAATAATAGGAAGGCTGAGAGAGGTAAGGAAGCTGCAGAAGAAAAGATGGATGCCAGCAGAGGTTGGTTCATGAGGTTTAAGGAAAGAAGACCTCTCCACAGCAGAAAAGTGCAAGGAGAGCAGCGAGTGCTGATGCAGAAGCTGCAACGAGTTGTCCAGAAGATGTAGCTAAGATCATTGATGAAGGTGGCTACACTGAACAACAGATTTTCAATGTGCGCAAAACAGCCTTCTATTAGCAGAAGATGCCATCTAGAACTTTCCTAGCTAGAGAGGAAAAGTCAGTGCCTGGTTACAAAGCTTCAAAGGACCGGCTGACTCTCTTATTAGGGGCTAATGCAGGTGGTGACTTTAAATGGAAGCCAATGTTCTTTTACCATTCTAAAAATCCCAAGGTCCTTATGCTAAATCTACCCTGCCTGTGCTCTATAAATGGAACAAAACCTGGGTGACAGTACGTCTGTTTATAGCATGCCTTACTAACTATTTTAAGCCCACTGTTGAGACCTACTGCCCAGAAAAAACGATTCCTTTCAAAATATTACTGTTCATTGATAATGCACCTGGTTACCAAGGCGTGGATCTGCTAAAAAAAAAAAAAAAAAAAAAGGGATGATTCACATCCCAGGAGGATGAAGTGGGGTGGCACAAGATTTCATCACACTACTCAGAACAGCCTGCAATTTAAAACTTACAAATTGTTTATTTCTGGAATTTTCCATTTAATATTTTCTGACTGTGGCTGACCATGAGTAACTGAAACCCTAGAAAACAAAATGCAGATACAGGGAAAATGCTATACTGAAGGTCTCTAGGGCCAAAAGGTAAAAAAGAAAGAAAGAAAAAGAAACAAATGATACAGGGATTGAAAAGTGTATCGTATCTATTGCTTCATAACAAATTATCCCTGAATTAAGTGGCCTGAAACAAACATTTAAAAAGAAATTTTTTTAAAGGAAGAAAAGGAAAAAAACATTTATTATATCACTGTTTCTATAGGTTAGGAATCAAGCACAGCTCAGCAAAGGCCTTTATCTCAGAGTTTCTCAAAAGGCTGTCATCAAGGTGCCAGCTGGGCTTAGAGCCACCGCAAGGTTGACCAAGGGAGGATCCACTTCCTAGATTACTCACAAAGTTGTTGGCAGGCCTCGTGTCCTCGCTGGCTGTTGGCCAGAGACACCAGTTCCTTGCCTGACAGGTCCCTCTAAGGGCAGCTCACAACATGACAGCTGGCTTTCCTCAGAGCAAGCCAGGGAGAGAGTAAGAGAGGGGACACGCAAGACAGAAGCCAGAGTCTTTGTGGAATCTAACCTCAAAAGTGATATCCCATCGCTTTTGACATATTCCATTAGTTAGAAGCACGTCATTTGGCTCAACCCGCACTCAGGGAGAGGAGATTAAACATGGCATTACATACCAGGAGACAGAGGTCACTGTGGACATTTTAGATGCTGTCTACAACAGAAAGGAAAAAGAAAAACTGTCATTGTTTGCTGATACGTAATATGCAAAAAAAAAGAAAAAAACACCACACTAATTGTTTAGAATTAATAAGAAAGCCTAGCAAGGTTATTGGTACAAAACTCAGTAAACAAAAATCAGTTTTATACTCTATACAAGCAACAAACAGTAAAAGGAAATTTCAAAACACCACCACTTACAATAGGATCAAACATCAACATTTATCAGTTGAATAATAACCAATGATGCAAGGGGATAGGTACTATTCTCTTTACTAACATTTCTTAAAAGTATCATCAAGTACTTAGGAACTAAATTTAACAAAAGATTTGTAAACCTTGACAGAGAAACTTAAATTTTTTCATTTTAAATAAATGGAGAGATAAACCATATTCAGGGACTAGAAGTCTTAATATTGTAAAGAAAGCAGTTCTTTCCAAATTGATTCATAGATTCAATAAAATCAAAATCAAAATCTCAACAGGGTGTTCGTGTGTGTATAGCTTGACAATTCACGTTATACAATTAAAATTTGTACAATAGTGAAAAAGTCCACAAATATATGGAAAAAGTGTTCAGCCACATTAATAACCATGGAAATGCAAAATAAAACCATAATCAGATACTATTATATGCACCACATTGACAATATCTTGAACTCTCACAATAGCAAGTTTTGATGAGGATGTTATGCAAAAGAACTCTCATACACTGTTAATGGGAGTAGTAATTGGTACAAATGCTTTGGAAAACTGTTATTATTTACTTACCAATTTCACGCTTAGGTAGTGGTTATGTTTTATGATCCCTCCATAAGTATGTTATACTTATTTTAAAAAGTAATCTTAGGCCGGGCGCGGTAGCTCACCCCTGTAATCCTAGCACTCCGGGAGGCCGAGGCGGGTGGATCGCTCAAGGTCAGGAGTTTGGGACCAGCCTGAGCAAGAGCGAGACCCTGTCTCTACTAAAAAATAGAAAGAAATGATCTGGACAACTAAAAATATATACGTATAGAAAAAATTAGCCGGGCATGGTGGCGCATGCCTGTAGTCCCAGCTACTCTGGAGGCTGAGGCAGAAGGATCGCTTGAGCCCAGGAGTTTGAGGTTGCTGTGAGCTAGGCTGACGCCACGGCACTGACTCTAGCCCGGGCAACAAAGCGAGACTCTGTCTCGAAAAAAAAAAAAAAAGTAATCTTTAAGAAAAAGAAAGAAAACAATCATATATACTTCCACAGATAAGCAATAGGAGATTCCTGAAAATAAACTCTGCCTTGGAGGGCAAAGAGAACAGAAAGTATTTAATAGAATTATTCTTTGCTCTAAACAGAATGCTAAAGTCTCAGAATAAATCCTGGAACACTAAAAAATCCCCATTACATTACATAATTGGAATGTAAGGTGGTACCCAAAGCAATAGGAATATTTTTGTCCATTTTTACATAAGCAAACTCTGTGTCTGCAGTAGGAGGCATTCTGCCACAAGAGAATAGGGGCAGATCTCAAGTGCAAGGAAAAATCAATCCAGAGAGTACCACGAGCCAATTAGTGGGTGTTGCTCTCAGCTATTTGGGTAATTGCTCTCAGAGGAAACCTTCCAGGTGCTCCACAATCCAAGAGCACCACTATTTTACGAAAGGGTAAAGCAAAGAAAAAAAATTGACAAAATACTCTCCTAAAGTCCAGTACAAAAGCCCAAATCTCAAGTCTTATTTTCTTACAGAAATAAATGGCTCATGTGAGAATACTGGCAAAGCCATTTAAGGATGTTAACTGATCTAAATTCCAAAATTAAAAAAAAAACAACAACACTAGATACAGTATAAAAAACAGAATTTATTTACATTCCGTGTACTTTCAAAAGGATGAAAATATATTTATAAAGAAGTAGTCTTGTTTTATTTAACTGATTTGTGTTTCTCATAAAAACAATAAAAATTTCACTTAGAATCACAGGTCTAAGGTAACCCAAATAATTTATCCAGTTCAACCTTCCGTCTTTAGCTAAGACTGAAACTATACTATTGCAGGCAGATGAAAATCCACTACACTTATATGTAAACACCAACTTATATGTTATAAAAATATCAGCTTTAATAAAATCTATCATAGCATCCAACAAATCTGGAATAAAAGACATAGTCATCAAAATATAGGACATTAAGATTTTTGTACAACAATGAAAAATGGAATTTACATAGGAGAAATCACAAATGGCTATTAAGCCAACAGCATTACAGTAACAGCACACAGTGTCTTTCTTATTCAAGTATACACAGTGTTTTTAAGACTTGGTTATAACAAAGACATCAGTCACTAGGATGTACACACAACTATCATAAACACCATGAAAAACAACAAATAAAAAGATGAAAATACTTTACCCTTAAATTTGGTAACAATTACAAACATGTCAACATTGCCACTGTATATTTGACTCAATTGTTTTTACTGCCTTGTACACTTTAAAAATAGCACTGAATTTTATAAAAATACTGATAATGGCTCAACATTTTTTAAGTCAGATAATCTTTATCTGAATTTCAGTAGTCTGTATTTTTTTGCATTTCTTTCTTCAACCACCATAGTCTTTCTCCTAACCCACGAATCATTCAAAACAACAACAGAAGGTCTCTAACCCCTGTTGCTGTGGATGTATTACATCCGAAAACTTCTAGTTCTTTGAAATGGTTGGAAAGGCTTTTTTAGTGCCCACATTAGTAGCTGTGGTTTTGGTTTGGGTTTTTCAGGAAACAGAAGTGCTTCACTTTCTGGTGTAGGAAATCGTTCTCGGTAGACTTCAGGGTAGGATTTCTGAAACTAAAAAAAAAGGTCTAAGAAGAGTCAAAAAGACATACAAGAGCCAATAAAATTAGGCAGGCACATTTTAAATAAGAGTTTCTGATCCCATGATTTCCTGTTTTTGTTTTATTTTTGTTAAATCATTTGATTCCAATTTCTATAGCACTAATTCATCTTTCCTTTGACCCAAGCTTCAAATAAAGTTTTCTTGTTAGTCATATTTCTTAAACATTCCCCGACTGCCAACTATAAATAGACCTCGCTTTAAAAATATTCACAAGTAACTCTGAGTTCAAATAACTTATATTCTACACAGTTAAAGAAAATTTCAGCCCAATTACATGTCACCGTCTCCCTGCTTCTCCAACTCTGCCCCACCAGCTTCTGCCCAGCTGGAAGAGAGAACGTTTTGGTATACATTTTTTGGTGAAAGGCTTATAGAGAGACAGTGTATTTTTTCCTTTGATCTTCACCATTGAACTCTTCTCCAAAATTAATCTGAGATTATGATCAGGAGTGTAGAACTCCGGTGCTCTGTGTGTAGTCCTGCATTTGCAGTATGACCTGGAATCCAGCTGTGCAGAGTTCAGTCTTTAAAAACAAAACCATTCACCTGATCGGGGATTGATCTTTAAGAATGGTCAGAGTAAACCTATTCTGAGTTGAAAACTATTGTCTAACATAATAGGAACTAAAACTTAGTGCTACCTGAGGCAAGAAACCAATTTGATTGTGGCTATCTAATGCCAATGGCTTTTAAACTAGACATTTTACATTTGTGAATTCCATCTGATTTGCCTTTCAAAAATATTCAAAGAAATCTGCCCTCACTAATAGCTTCTCTGAACTTAACGTAACTGTTCTGATAATTCACATCATGCCACATATCAAAAACAATGGACAAATATTAGAGAGTAGCTCCATAATTAAAGACTTTGATAATGGCATAAGATCTACATTGGAGAATAAAGATCTGAGAAACTGACCACAACTGTGTAAATCAATGAGACTTCTGGACTATATGAAGTGAATAATATACTTTCAAAACTTCTATGTCTCAGAAGATGAGATTTATATGAAACTTCTATTTATATTAAAATAGAGGAAAAAAGAAGAAACAACATAAGAACAGCAGGGAGGAGAAAAAATGACTTATAAAGAATATCCTTTTTACCTGCTTCAGTTTTTTCTTTTTCTCTTTGCTGGAGAGTTTGGCGTCTGTTATGACTTCCTCCAACAAGGCTGCCAGAGGTTCCTGAGAGCCGTATGCTCTCTGATATTCAAATTCCTCTGGACTAATTTGACGGCAAAATGATGGAGCAGATAAAGTGATATCCATATCAGCTCCTGGGTATTTTATCTGAGGCAAAAAGATTAGTAGTAAAAGAAAATGGTGCATTGTCAAATAAACTACAAAAATTAGTTCAGATCAAATATGGCATATCTTCTTGCACTATAGGAATGCCATGTCATTCCTCTAAATTTTATTGAGGGAAACCATATTGAAAAGTAAATGTATTCCCATAACTTCAAAATAATATGATTTAAAGTGACACTTCTTTTATTTCAAAATATTAAGGGGGTACAAATGGTTTCGTTACATGGATACTTTGTACAATACTTAAACCAGGGCTTTTGGTGGGTCCATCACCAGAATAGTGTTCATTGTACCCAAAGGGTAAGTTTTTATTCCCCACCTCCTCTCCCAACCTCCCCTCTTCTTGGTTTCCAAAGTCCTCTATATCTCATTGTGCCCATGTGTACCCATCGTTTAGCTCCCACTGATTAGTGAGAACATATGACGTGTGGTTTTCCATTCCTGAGTACTTCACTTAGCATAATGGTCTCCAGTTCCAACCAAGTTGCTGCAAAAGACATTATTGCATTCATTTTTAGGCTGAGTAGTACTCTATGGTCTGTGTGCGTGTGCGTGTGTGTGTGTGTGTGTGTGTGTGTGTATACATGCCACCTTTTCTTTACCCACTCATCAATTGATGGCCACTTAGGTTGGCTCCACATCTTTGCAGTTGTGAGTTGTGCTGTAATAAACATTTGACTGTAGCTGTCTTTTTGAAAAAATCACTTCTTTTCCTTTGTGTAGATACCCAACAGTGGGATTGCTGGATTGAATGGTAGCTCTACATTTATTTCTTTGAGAAATCTCCATACTGTTTCCCATAGAGGTTGTACTAATTTAAAGTTCCACCAAGACTGTGTAAGCATTATTATCTCTCTGCATTCACACCAGTATCTATTGATTTTTGACTTTTTAATAATGGTCATTATGATAGGGGTAAGGTAGTATCTTATTATAGTTTTAATTTTCACTTTCCTAATGATGAGTGATGTTGAGTATTTTTTCATATGTTTGTAGGCCATTTCTCTTTCTTCTTTTGAAAAACTTCTGTTCATATCTTTAGTCTCCTTTTTGATGGGGTTGTTTGTTTTTTTCTTGCTGATTTGTTTGAGTTCTTGTAGATTCTGGATTTATTAGTCCTTTGTCAGATGTATAGTTTGCAAATATTTTTTCTCATTCTGTAGTTTGTTTATTCACTCTGTTATTTCCTTTGCTGTGCTGAAGCTTTTTAATTTAATTAAGTCCCATTTACTTATTTTTGTTGTGGCTGTATTTGCCTTTGGGGTCTTAGTCATAAATTCTTTGCCTAGGCCAACGTCTGAAAGGGTTTTCCCCACATTTTCTTCTAGCATTGTTATAGTTCCATACCTTAAAGTCTTTTATCCATCTTGAATTAGCTTTTGAATATGGTGAGAGATAGGGGTCTTGTTTCACTCTTCTGCATGTGCCTATTCAGTTTTCCCAGTACCGTTTATTGAATAGGGCATCCTTATGACAGTGTATGTTATAGTCTGCTTTGTTGAAGATCAGTTGGTTGTAGGTAGATGGTTTTATATCTGGAGTCTCTATTTTTTGTTCCACTGGTCTATTTCTCCACTCTTACACCAGCACCATGCTGTTTGGGTTACCATAGCCTTGTAGTATAATTTAAAGTCAGGTATTGTGATACCTCCAGATTTGTTCTTTTTGCTTAGGATTGCTTTAGCTACTGGGGGTCTTTTTGGTTCCAAGCAAAGCTTAGGATTATTTGTTCTAGACCTATGAAGTAAGACATTGGTAAACCACTTTAGGCAGTATGGACAGTTTCTTGTTTTTTGGGGTTTTTTTGAGACAGAGTCTCACTCTGTTGCCTGGGCTAGAGCGCCGTGATGTCGGCCTAGCTCACAGCAACCTTAAACTCCTGGGCTTAAGCAATCCTTCTGCCTTAGCCTCCCGAGTAGCTGGGACTACAGGCATGCACCACCATGCCCAGCTAATTTTTTCTATATATTTTTAGTTGTCCAGCTAATTTTTCTCTATTTTTAGTAGAGATGGGGGTCTCACTCTTGCTCAGGCTGGTCGTGAACCCCTGACCTCCTGCGATCCTCCCGTCTCGGCCTCCCAGAGTGCTAGGATTATAGGCGCCATCCACCACACCCAGCCAATATGGACATTTTAATGATGTTGATTCTGCCAATCCATGAGCAAGGGATGTTTTTCCATTTGTTCATGTCATCTGTGATTTCTTTCATCAGTGTTTTATAATTCTCCTTGTAGAGATCTATGACCTTCTTGATTTAAGTTTATTCCTGGCCGGGTGCTATGGCTCATGTCTGTAATCCTAGCACTCTGGGAGACCAAGGCAGGTGAATTGTTTGAGCTCAGGAGTTCAAAACCAGCCTGAGCAAGAGATCCCGTTTGTACTAAAAATAGAAAGAAATTAGTCAGACAACTAAAAGTATATTGAAAAAAATTAGCCAGGCATGGTGGTCCATGCCTGTAGTCCCAGCTACTCGGGAGGCTGAAGCAGAAGGCTTGCTTGAGCCCAAGAGTTTGAGGTTGCTGTGAGCTAGGCTGACTCCACAGCACTCTAGCCCAGGCAACAGAGTGAGACTCTGTCTCAAAAGAAAAAAAAAAATATTTATTCTTAGGTATTTTATTATTTTTGTAGCTATTGTAAATGGTATTGAGTCCTTGCTTTGACTCTCAGTGTGACTGTTATTTGTATATAGAAATGCTAATGATTTGTATACACTGATTTTGTAACCTGAGACTTTGCTGAATTTATTTATCAATTCTAGGAGTCCTTTGGTGGTGTTTTTAAGGTTTTCCAAATACAAGGTCATAGTTTGACCTCCTCTTTCTTCATTTGGATGCCCTTTATTTCTTTCTCATACCCAATTGCTCTGGCTAGGACTTCCAGGGACTTCCAATACTATATTGAATAAAAGTGGTGACAGTGGGCATCCCTGTCTTGTTACAGTTCTTAGGGGTAATGCTTTCAACTTTTCCCCATTCAGTATGATGTTGGCTGTGAGTCTGTTGTATGTGGCTTTTATAATTTTGATTTATGTTCCTTCTATGCCTAGTTTTTTGAGAGTTTTTATCATGAAAGGGTACTGGAGTTTATCAAATGCCTTTTCTGCATCTATTGAGGTGATTGCATGGACTTTGTTTTTCCTTCTGTTTATGTAGTGAATCACATTTACTGATTGGCATATGTTGAACCATCCTTGCATCCCTGGGATGAAACCCACCACTTGATCATGGTGAATTGTCTTTTTGATGTGTTATGGAATTTGGTCTGCTAGTATTTTGTTGAGGATGTTTGCATCTATGTTCATAAGATATATTGGTCTGTAGCTTTCTTTTTTGGTTGTGTCCTTTCCTGGCTGTGGTGTCAAGGTGATACTGACTTCATAGAATCGGTTAGGGAGGATTCTCTAATATTATGGAATCATTTCTATAGGACAGGTACCAGTTGTTCTTTGTAGGTCTGATAGAATTGAGCTTGGAATTCATCTGGTCTGGGGCTTTTTTTTCTTGGAAGATTTTTTATGACTGCTTCAATCTCGCTGCCAGTTATTAATCTGTTTAGGATTTCTATGTCTTCCTGATTCTGATTGAGAGATTGTGTGTTTCCAGGAATTTATCCATTTCCTCTAGGTATTCTGGATTGTTTGCCCAGAGGTTTTAGTTGTATTCACAGATGATATTTCTTGTTGAATTGCTCCCTTTACCATTATATAATGACCATCTTTCTCTTTTGTAACATTGTTGATTTAAAGTCTATTTTATCTGACATGAGAATGGCTACACCTGCTCACTTTTGGCTTCCATTTGCATGGAATACTTCTTTCATCCCTTTATCTTGAGTCTGTGTGTATCCTTGTGGGTTAGAAGCGTTTCCTGGGGACAGAAGATACTTGGTTGTATTTTTTCATCCATTCTGTCTTTTAAGTGGGGCATTCAGACTGTTCACATGGAGTGTCAGTATTGACATGTTGGATGCAATTCTTCCTGTTCATTATGGTGAATGATACATTGCTGTTTTGTTTTCCTTCTTGTGCTATTGTTTCATAAGAGCTGTGAGCTTTAACTTTTGGATGTTTTTACACTGGTTGGTATCTATTGTGTTGTTCCATGTATAATGCATTTTTGAACATTTCCTACTACATTCTAATAGTGATAAATTCCCTTAGTGTTTGTTTGTCTGGAAAAATCTTTATATCTCCATCATTATAAAAATTAGCGTTTCAGAGTACAAAATTCTTAGCTGGCAGTTGTTCTGTTCAAGACAACTAAAAATAGGGCCCCAATCCCTTCTGGCTTGTAAGGTCTCCAGTGAGAAGTCTTGCTGTTAGCCTGATGGGTTTTCCTTTCCTTTGTATGTTAGCTGTGGCTTTCATTTTGCAGCTTGTATAATCTTTTCCTTCATTTTGACTTTGGCCAGGTTGATGATTATTTGTCTTAGAGATACTCTATTTTCTATGAATCCTCCTGGTGTTCGATGACCATCTTATATCTGGATATCTAAATCTCTGGTGATACCAGGTAAATTTTCCTCAATAATTCCCTCAAATAGGTTTTCCACAAAAAGCCACAGTTTTAAATGTGAGATTTTTACCTTTTTAAACCCAAGATCCATTTTAATAAATTAAAAAAATTCTTGTGCCTTCTTTTAACAAGATCTGAAATTTAAACAAATTAAACATGGTACTATGACCACCTCTAAACATTTCACCCATGAGAATCATGTGAAAAAACAAAGGTACAGACACTGCACAAGGCAAAAGGGAGAAGGCAAAAATAAGAGAAAAAAAGGAAATCAAGATCTGAAAACCAAGACCTGTGAATAAATGAACACATATTAAAAATATTTAATTTCAGAATCCAGAGTCTTTTCAAAATTATAGCACCTTGCTGTTTTTCTGCAGTGTATAAAATTCCCACTATTATATTCACATTTTTGGTTTAAGATTTTTTTTCTATAAGTCACAGATAAAAATAAATATGTTGCCAAGAGGGGTTATTATTATACATTAAACACATTCCATTACTGAATATTGGTTTCTCAGATCAATTAGAGACAACCTAAGAGAGACAGAGCAGAAACCTAAGGGAAAGGGGACTACACAGGACACTTCCTTTTTTATTTGAAGAAGAAGGGCAAAAAAACAGAAAAGGGCCAGAATAAAGGGTAAGACCCAGGTAGAGTGTGACAGCCATAAGCCTAGGGCATGAGAAAAACATTAGATACCCGGGAGTGAAGGGCACAAGAAGAGTTGCAGACAATAGGTAGAAGGCTTGTGTCAAAAGCATTGCCTACCTCACAATTTATCCCAGAGTCAGCCCTGAAACTGCCGCAAAACAAATCACTGGAATAATCCAAGCAACACTGTGCATTTTCAGAGAAGCATTGCTCTAACTAAATATGCTATGGCACAGGGGCTTGGGGGCCTAGTCAAGAGAACCAGAGATCTTAAGCTCTAAGTGTTAAAAGAAACAATTGCTCGGCAATTCTACTGTGTACTTGCAAGAGAGAAAAAGTAATTGGACAATTGAGTAGTCATTGACTTTATTCGGTACACATCGCAGGGCCTCTTCACAAGATCACGTTTACCTGCAGTAAAATTAATCATCATAGCTCAGGCTTCTGCTCTTCACTTGACAGCAAAGGGCTCACGGGCTAAGCTGCTGCAATATACGCCTATGCTATGTATATGAATACACAAACCTAGCAAGTATACACGGCAAAATTGTTATTGCTACAACATTTCCTTGCAGAAATTCAGTGAAGTATTTCTTTCCATTTTTTTTTTTTTTAAAATCTGGCTCATAAAAATATCAGGGGAAAAAAATATTAAACAGAAGTAAGATTACACTTTTTACCCATGAAGATGGCAAAGTTATGGATCAGTGTTAATGGGGATATCCAAAATAGGCAAAGGTATAAAGAAATGAATGTTTACTTTCTTGTATCACTGACAGAAATGTAACTTGAAATAATCATTCTAAAGGGAAATTTGGTGATATGCTATCAATACTTAAAATTTGTTCATGGCCTTTAACCAAGCAATGCCATTTCTAGGAATTTATTCTTAGAAAAAGAAAATAATCATAGATCAGCCTAAAAAATCTAGCTATAAAAATATTTACTGTTATATTGCTTGCAAAACAGGGGGAAAAACATAGAAACAATCTAAGTGTCAACCAAAAAGTAAATTATGGTATATTCATATTATAGGATACTATGTTACCAATAATAACGACATTGTAGAATAACAATAACGATAACAACAACAATGGCAGCTACAAATTGAAGGTTTACAATGTGATAAACATTACTTTAAGGACTTTACATGTAATAAGCCATTCAATTCCCCAAACAACCCAATGAAGTTAAGTATTATTATTCCCATTTTATGGATGAGAAAAGAGAGATGCTGGGACAGATGTGGAAGTAAAGACATTATATAACTTGTGTAAGGCCACAGTTAACAAAGGGCACATCATGAATTCAAACCACTCAGCCACAAAACACAGTGGTGATCTAGCACCTTTTGTAATTATCCGGGGTAGAGCTGGAGCCCAGTCTACTAAGTGAAGTATCACAATGATGGAAAAACAAGCACCACATGTACTCACCATCAAATTAGTATTAACTGACTTACCTGACCAACACTTAAGTGCACATATAGTAGTAACATTCATTGGGTGTCAGGCACGTGGGAGGGGGGAGAAGGGGATGGGTACAGTGTGCACCGCCTGGGGGTTGGACACACTTGAAGCTCTGACTCAGGTGGGGCAAAGGCAATAAATGTAACCTAAACATTTGTACCCCCATAATATGCTGAAAAAAATAAAATTAAGAATTTAAAAAAAAAACATTATGCTCTAGAGTCTGTGCTCTTGGCCACTCTATTGTCAATCAAGAACATTTAATGATGTGGGAAATCTTTCTCATTGTATTATTAAGAGAAAGAAGGAAGGAAGAAAGGAAGGCAGGCAGGCAGGCAAGCACACATGCTGACAGCAGATAAACACACACAAAAATAACTGAAAGATTATAATCCTGAGCATGAACATTTGGTATAACTGAAATTTTTAGTGTGTATTCTCTTTATTTTCCAAATATCTTCAATGTATTGGGTTAATTACAAAAAAAAATTGAAAAATTTTTTAATTTTTAAATTACATACTGTAAACAGCTGAATAGTTAATTATTTTCATAATATCTTGGGAGGGAGCAGTTCACTAGTCCTTAATTGTGGAGTCTCAAAAAGTGCTTAAGAGAAAAGAGGTCCAATCAGTCAGAAGGAGCCAAGCAGACCTTCTGCCTGCCTTTACCAAGTTTCTGCTCCCGCAGGCTGACATACAAACCCTACTTTGGAGCCCATATGATAGTAATGTATTACATTTCTTTTGCCTTATTTTAATATAACCACCACAACAATAGCAGCTACCTTTTAAAGAGTATCTGCCATATGTCAGAAATTCACAGCAGGGGTTTTACAGAGTAGTATTTTCTATTTTTTAAGAGACAGGATCTCACTATGTTGCCCAGGCTGGACTCAAACTCCTGGGCTCAAGCGATCCTCCTGCCTCAGCCTCCCAAGTAGCTGGGGCTTCAGGCATCAGGCATGTGCCTCCATGCCCAGCTCTTTACAGTAAAGTATTCTAATCTTCGCAACTTTATAAAGTAAGAATGGACTATTTTAATACTTGAGGAAAGTAAAATCCAGAGAAGTTAAGGGGCTTGCCCAGAGTCATACAACTAGGAGAGGGTAAGCCAAGAGTTTGGCCAGAATTTTATGACTCTAATGCCAGTGTTCTTCTACCACACTATGTTTTTTAAAGAGGCTGTATGGCAAGACAGTTTAGAGCACTGATTTTGGAGGCTGTTTGCATCAGTTTGAACTCTGGTTCTGTGACCTTGAACAAGTTACTTAAGTTCTCTGTGCCTAAGCTTCCTCATGTGAAAAGTAAGAATATTAATAGTATCTAAGTTGCAGGGCTATTAAGAATCAAGACATTTGTTGCACAGAAATCATTTTTATCAGTAAGTATATATAGATTCTGAACAAACTCATTCAAGGAATTTGCAACCAAAAATATGCAGCATTGATAAGTATGCATTCCATAAACTTTTCAATGATAATAGCAAACACATGTAGCACTATGTGCCAAAACCTGTTGTAAGCACTTTGTACATATTAATTCACTTAATCTTCATAACAAAATGTCCCAAGAAGCCTAGCAAGCTTACAAGACTTTCCACTGCCAATCTTATAAGACTGATAATATCCTCTCCTTTACCTGGACTCTTCGCAGATGAGCCACACGCTCCTCTATAGAGGTCTGCAAGGCCAATGGGACTTTCAGAATTTCCTGGTAATTGTCCATCAGAAACGTCACCAACCTAGCAGCTAATAACTCATCCAAGTCAACTTCATCCTTGGAACACAAGATGCAACGGGAAAATGTCTGAACCATCTAAAAAGGGAGGGTAGGATGGGGTATGGTAAATAAACACAGATGAGTTTTTTCTGAACTGCGTGAAATCTAATTTGCAAAAAACAAATGTGAATAGTCAGTGAGAAATGGCCCAAGGCACATGGTGCACATCCTACCAGGCACCTGGCCATCTCAGGTGGGATGATCATCTCACCAACTAGTATGTACAAAATGTGTGTCTTCTCTTTAAGAGACTTTTGCAGAGAGATGCTTTTCTAAGCAATTTTTAAAGGCATCCCCTTTTACATATGATTTTAAATATATGTCTATGTGTGTATATATACATGCATATATATAAACAAATTCTGAAAATTATCACCATGACTTGAACATGTAGCACTTTCAAGTTCAAAGTACCTTATAGCCATTTAGTCAAATAATATCCTAATTTCATTATTGATTTTTTAAAAATTCTGATAAACAATCTGTATGCCTCAATCATTACATTTTTCCCTAGTCAGCTTATTTTCTCTAGGATTTTGGATGTATATTTGACAATCATCTTTGAACAAAGCCATGGGACTTTACAAGAAATGCATTAAGTGATGAGACTCTCTTCATGGCAAGCAGAAACACAAAATATATTATAGCATATATGTTATATAAATTCATATTAAGTACTCCATTTTTAATACTACCCTTTGGACTGACTTTCTTATCTTTTCCTTTTCCTGCTAATTTTACTGCTGACAATCTTACTTCAAAACCTATAAGCATGAAATTACATAATTCTGTTTAGTAAGATTTCATTCCATCAACACACTGCAAATGATCTTCACTCATATTCACGTGTGCAGAGGGACACACTGGCAGAGATTTTTTTTGCCTAGTGACACCGTGGCCCCCAGGGAATCTATGAACGCCTCGAAATTGTATGCAAGATTTTCACATATTCTATATGGGGAATAGGTGCAAAGATTTCTTCTCCTTTTCAAAAAGGTCCATTAGCCCTCTACCCATCTGCTCACCCAAAAAAAGAGGTCAAGAATCACTCTACTGGGCATGGAGTGCTCCTCTGATCTTACTCCATTACTTCTAAAACTGGGCCAGTGGATGGCCAGGGAGTACACAGTGGTTTAGCAGAATATACATTCCACTGAAGCACCAATTTTGCTTCAAGACTTTTTTTGAGGAAAATTAAGAGATTTTGCTAATAAGTAAATTCTAAACATAAACTCTATGTAAAACACATGCTGTTAAAAACAGAGAGTAAAACAACGGTTACCAGAGGCTGGGGGTGCAAGGGTTGGAAATGGGAGATGTTTGCCAAAGGGTAAAGTTCCAATTAGACAGGAGGAATGAGTGTTAATAGTCTATAGTACAGCACAGTGACCACAATTATAATAATGTATTGTATATTTCAAAATTATTAAAAGAATAGATTTCTAATGTTCTTGCCATAAAAAAATGCTAAGTTGGTGAGGTGATGGATATGTTAATTAGCTTGGTTGAATCTTTCTACAATGTATATATATATCAAAACATCATATTGTACCCCATAAATATACACAATTATTATTTGGCAATTAAAAATAGATAAAAAATAAATTTAAAAAAAATAGTGGTAAAACAGGATGCAGCAGATATCTCTACACTCAGAGTCTGTCTCCTACTCAGCCTTTACTTGTCATTATGTTCTTTAAGACACTTAGACCAAAAGTACAAAACAAGTCTGGGTGGACACCAGACCGTGGCTCTTTAAGCCAGCCTGCCTTGCACGTTCCTCTGATCTCCCGAACCAGTGAACTTTACTCAGCTGAATTTCATTCCAAAACCTCATCACATCAGATATTAAAAATCAACCTACCAGTGTTCGGGTGCCAAAGCCATCACACAGTGGTGGCATCTCCTTGTTTAAGCAGATCCTTGCCATCATCCTCATCAACAGCTGTAACTTTCTCCTGTTTTCCGGAGGCAGGAGGAGGCAGCAAATCTGAAATGCTTCAACTGCCATTTTCTCTTTCTGTAACAAACCTGAATTAAAAAGTTTTTAATCTTTTAAAACTTATAGCCTACTTGACTCTGTAGGTTCACATTTTTATGAAATATACATTATTAAAATCACATAAAATATTTTCACATATTCAACTATATTGGGCCAATTGAATATAGATCCATTGTCACTCATAAATCATCATGGAAAATATAAGCCATCAACCAGGGATGACAAACATATGGACCCAAATACAGCTATTTTCTCCTCCCATACACTAGACAGATGCAAGCAAGTTTTCACAGCATTCTTTCCCACCGAACCAGGATCAGTCAGGCTAATGCTAACCTAGCCGTCAAAATTCATACTGTTAACAGGTCCAAGAGCAAGAACATGAATATGTCACCGCTGCCCTGAATTCTCCCCCGTGTATTATTTCCTCATGATTAGCAGGGTCACCATCTCGCATGTCTCTCAAAGACCAAGTAATAGGACTAATGCTGACATAGTCAGTCCACTGTCAGATGTCTCCACTTCTTTCTAAAGAACACCTGTCAAATAATCCTTCCTTCCACTTAGGCTATTTTTTGCAGTTGAATGTGCCAATTCAATTGTATTATATGCCTTCTTCCTACCTCAGCATAGCCAACCTTTTCAAGTTCCCATTAGTCTTTGACTTGCAGGCAAAACCATCTTTTACACTGAATAAATATTTGCTAACCATGTATGATATGCCAGGAACTGTGCTAGGTCCTGGAAATACAAAAATATGCCCGGCCCCTTCCTTTGAAGAGCTTATGCGCTATGAGGAAGACAGATCCATAAACAAATAGATGTCAAAATGTGAGAAGTGATGCAAGAGACATCTGCGAGGGGCACATGAAGGGAAATATGTCACTCAGCATGACTGCAGCATAGGCTGTGAGGGCAAGGGCTCAGTAGAAGTGAAGTTAGAAAGGCCAGCAGAGATGAGTTCTTAGGAGGCCCTGGATGCCAGACTCAGGAGCTTGGTAGTGGATGTGCATGGGAGGCAAAGCGAGGCCGGAGGAGAGAGCTTGTATATGCCAGGTTCTGATGCAAGATGTGTTCAGGAAATGCTGCTGTTGACTGCCATCATCGTGATCTATGCAGACCTGCTTTCAATTCTACACGATCAAATCACAGAAAGAAAAAAGGTTTATGATCGTATTTTAATTCATCCTTTCATTTTTCCAAAAAATACTTATAAAGCCCTGCTTATATTCCAGGAAATGTTTTAGGAGGGGATTTACAGTAGGGACTAAAGCAAAATCCCTGGCTGATTCCACAGACCTTACTTTCCAGCAGATAATAAACCAAGAGATATAGAAATACAGTGTCAGGTGCAAAGATACTATGGAGAAAAGTAAAGCAGGAAAGGAGGTGGGGAGTGAGGAGATGTGCTCAGAAAAAACATTCCTACCAGTTCAGGAAAGACTCCTGTCTAAGGAATAAGCCACGATCTGAGGGAAATGAGAGCAAGCTGGGGAAATATCAGAGCGACAACATTTGAAAGTGGAGGAAACAGCAATTACAAAGGTTGTAACATAAAAGTACGCTGGGAGCATCTGAGGAGCAGAAATGAGGCCAGTGTGAAGACAGAGGAGTGTGTAAGGAAAAGACAAGTCAGAAATGGGGTTAGAGACAGAGCCAAGAGCCAGATCATGCAGAACCTTGTAGGCTATCATTAAGAACACTGGGTTTTATTGTAAGTGACCTGAAAAGCCCCTTGTGGGTTCTGAGCAGGGGGATCGCTTGATCTGAGTTGCTTTTTACTGTGGCAGCTGTACAGCAAATAGCCTGCAAGCGGGTAGCAGGGAAACCAAGTAGCAAGGCATGATGATGGTCTGGATGGGGTTGTAGCAATTAGAACTGGACATACTAGTTAAATTCTAGTTCTATTTCTCCACAAAGCCTTCTACTTTTTCCATAATGCCTTCTATCACATTAGCCCACAAATCTCTTCTTTTTCCAAATTACAAACTCCTCTGGAGACACAGATTTCACCTTATCCTGTGTTTCGTGTGCGTGTATATATGTGTGAATAGACATATATAGCTTTATGAATGAGACTGCAAGCTAATTGAAAGCATAATGTAATTCTTTTGGCAAGCCATACTTCCTAGTACAAGACAAGGCATACAGATAAACATTCAAATACCTACTTATCAATAGAATATTATGTGGCTATTAAAAGTTATCATTTTTTAAGTTAACATTTATAGTATAATATTTAAGAAAATATCACAATGATAAATTACAAGTATGCTGACTTAAAAAACTTTATAAAAATAATATACTAAAAAGAAACATTAAAAAATTAAGACTATATCAGGCCTGTAAACTAATCAGCAATTTTTTATTTCCAAATTTCATTGTTAGGATACAACTAAATATGTAAAATTACATCTATCATAGCTTTAAAACATTTTTGTATTACTAAATTCTAAAATTCTTATTGCTTGCAATGGATAAAGACAAACTTGGAGTAGACCTTGATTTTGGGCTTTACGAAAATTAAGTGAGAAGGCACAGGTAAATCCATCTCAGGAATTTATCTGCATAAACCTATATACTGAGTGATGACTTACAAACACCTAAATGACTTGAGAACCCTCCTGTGAAACCAGGGACTCCGCCTTCCTCCCCTCTCCTCCCCTCTCCTCCTACTGATCCCAGCTGGAACTGCTCTGCAATTCCTTCCAACTATCAACCTTCCTGTGAGAACACAAGCCCATGCTACTAATCCCTTCCTCCTTGAAATCCCTAATTTTCCCCAAGAGTGTGCCCCTGTCCCTGGCAGTGGAGAAAACACCATCAGTAACGTGAATGAAAGGAAGTCCTGCTGCACAATATAGAATAATGTGTGTGTGTGTGTCTGTGTCGGGGGGAAGCTGCTTACCCCCAAAACTAAAAAGAGCAGCATGAAAGGAACCCCTCTGCTGGAGCATGGAATACAGTTTACCACAAAATCACAGAGGAAACTCACTGTAAGGACTGGTTAGGTCTACAACACTATTAGATTTGAACCACACTTAAGCTACATAATTGATTAAGTAGGATTCTGTAAGTTGATCTTGCAATTTAGGCATTCTTTATAGCAAGGGTCCCCAACCTATGGTGAGTTGTATAATTATTTCAATATATATCTTACAATGTAATAATAATAGAAATAAAGTGCGCAATAAATGTAATGTGCTTGAATCACCCCAAAACCATCCCGCCACCCCCACCCCCGGTCCATGGAAAATTTGAATAGTCCCTGGTGCCAAAAATGTTGGGGACTTGCCACTTTATAGCACTGCTTCTAAGAGTAGTGGGACGGACAGAAGGAGCAGAACATTATGTGTTCCAAGCTACCTGCTTGGAAAGGTTTAGGACAAAACCTATCACTTTGATATAATTTATGAGATAAAATTGAAAGATTAATTCATTTCTTCCTCCCAAAATGTGTAAAAATTGGTACTCCCAATTCCCCTTTTTTCCAATTATATATTATCACTATTGAATTTACTTATTATGTCATCTACCACTGTTACCCCTCTGCCTCACTGGAATGTAAGCTCCACAAGGGTAGGAATTTTTTACCAGTTCTGTTTATTGATATATCTCTAGTAGCTGGAAGAGTACCTAGTACATCATAGGTACCAATACATTTTTTTGTGTGAATGTATGAATGAATGAGTAAATGAATACATGAATGAAGGAATGAGAATGACCCATTCTCTTTTGGGATTGGAGCCAGAATGTCAGGGATAAGTTCTAGTTCTTACCAACTGTATATACTTGGACAAGGCACTTAACCTCCATGAACCAGTAAAATGTTGCTATTAATAACAATCATAAAACCAAATCAATGTAGTAGATTGGGGGTCCATGGCTGTATAGAGGAGCCAAGGGAACTAAAATTTCAATAGCATCAATCATAGCTACTACTACATTGAAGTATTAAAACTAAACACAGGAAAAAATATGAAATTAATCAGATGCAACTTTGGCTAGATTTTCTTAAAATTCTGGCTAAGAAAGGTACTGCACAAGACAAAAGTGAATTTGACTCTGGGCCTTGTAATGACAGCAGGTAAAATTCTGCAATGTCCCAAAATAGGTATATTATTGGGTAATAAATCATATAATTCTGCCCTCCTAAATGCTAACTGCCTAAACAGTTGCATAAACACATTACACAGTATGGAAGACAATATAAACATATGCAAACATCATCCCCATATAATGTTTTTGTAACATTCACCATGCATAATTCAGAAAGCCTCTGTCACAATTATTACTCTTGTGAGTCATTGGAAGATTTTCATGTCTGCATTATTATTACGTGCAAAAAGATATATACTGATGTTAGAAGGTCCTATAACAACTTAAACTTTTCTGTCTTTTTAGCTGAAAGAACTATCATTGCAGTAGACAGTCATTTGATAGTTGGCTCCTTGTTAGAGAAGTCTTTGTTGGAATTGCCTATTAATAAACAGGCATAACCTCATTTTATTGTATTTCGCTTTACTGTGCTTTGTAGATGCTGTGTTTCTTACAAATTGAAAGTCTGTAGCAACTCTGCATCAGGCAAGTCTATCAGCATCGTCTTTCACACAGCATGCACTCACTATGTGTCTCTGTGTCACATATTGACAATTCTCAAAATATTTCCAACCTTTTCATTATTATTACATCAGTGATCTTTGATGTTATATTGTAATTGTTTTGGGGCACCACAAACCATACCCATATAAGACAACGAACATAACTGAATATATGTTGTGTGTGTTCTGACTGCTCCACCAACTGGCTATTCCCCCATCTCTCTCCCTCTCTTCAGGCCTCCCTATTCCCTGAGACAGAACAATATTGAAATTAGGTGAACTAAAAACTCCTCAATGGCCTCTAAAGTGTTCAAGTCTCTCACTTTAAATCAAAAGCTGGAAATGATTAACCTTAATGAGGAAGCCTTGTCAAAAACTGAAAGAGACCAAAAGCTAGGCCTCTCGTGCCAAACACCAAGCAAAGTTGTGAATACACAGGAAAAGTTCTTGAAGGAAATTAAAAGTGCTACTCCAGTGAACACATGAACAATAAGAAAGTGAAACAGGCTTATTGCTGACATGGAGAAAGTTTTAGTGGTCTGGATAGAAAATTTGATGAAATCTATCAATCAACAGATCAAAGAAATTCAATGAATCAAAGCACAATAAACATAAAGAAAACTACATAAAAGCATGTTATATTCAAATTCCTAATAAATCACTGATAGAGAACATCTCAAGTGCAGAGATTAAATGGCACATGCAGAGAGAAACAAAAATTAAAATGACCACAGACTTTCATCAGATACTATTCAAGCCAGAAGATAAGGGATTGACATCTGTTAATTAAGTGCTGAAAGAAGAAAAATCATCAACTTAGAATTCTATACCCAGTGAAAATATCTTTCAAAATTTAGTCAAAACAAAGACTTTTCAGATCCCCTTCCAGCCAAAAAAAAAAAGAAAAAAAAATTGAGAGAATTCATTGCCAAGAGACCTTATACTACAAAAAAGTTAAAGGATGTTTTCAAGCAGAAGAAAAGCAATACCAAATGGAAACCTGGATCTATACAAAGAAATGACATGTACCAGAAAAGACTAATATGTGGGTAGATAAAACTTGCTTCCTGTTTCTTAATTTCTTTAAAAGAAAAAATAACATATAGCAGAGTTTATAAAATATGTAGAAGCAAAATGTATGACAACAATAACATAAAGAGTAGGAGGAAGAAAATTAAAGAGTATTATTGTAAGGTAATAACATTACATATAAAGTGGTATAATATTTAAAAGTAAGCAAGGATTCCTTGAGACACAAAAAGCATGAACCATGAAAGAGCGGACTTCATCAAAAGTAAAAACTGCCTTTCAAAAGACACTGTTAAAAATATGAAAAAGAAGCACGATCTGGAACAAAATATTTACAATACATGTATCTAACAAAGGACTTATATGCAGATACACAAATAACTCTTACGACTCAATAATAGAGCAAACAAGCCAATTATAAAATGGGCAGAAGATTTGAACACTTTACAAAAGAAAATACATGAATGGCAATTGAACAAATGAAAAGATGCCCAAAATTACAAGTCATCAGAAAAGTGATACATAGTACATGCTGTATAATTCTACTTGTATGAAACTCTTAAGAAAGAAAACCTAACTACACGGATAGAAAATTTCTACTTCTGGTTGTCTGGTGCCAGTGATAGGGTGGAGGGCTGGCCAAGAAAGAGCATAAGAGAACCTTCAGGGGTGATAGAAATGGAATATATATTAATTGTGATAGTAATTACACAAGTATACATTTATAAAGACTAACTGAACTGTATTTAAAATTAGTGCATTTAAATTGTATGTTATTTATACCTCAATAAAGTTATTTTTAAACATAAATTAAATGAATTAAGTTAGAGATCTAACCATGAAAAAAACTTAAAAATCTTAGAAGTATACAATGTCTCTGTGATTGAACGCTATAGAAAGCATTTTTTAAATAAAACGCGTTAATTTGACTAAAATAAAACATGAAAGCTCTTTCTTTCAATTAAAATCAAAAGACAAACCACAGACTAGGAAACACTGGTAAGGTATAAGGTACAAAAATTAGTACATCCAGAATATACTTTTAGAATGATAAAAAAGAAAAACCAAAAGAAAAAAACAGGCACAGGATAGAAAACATATTTCACACAAGAAGAAACCCTCATGACCATTAAACAGCAATAAGATTCCTTTTCACATCCAAAAGATTACGAAAATTTGGCCGAGTGCATTGGCTCATGCCTGTAATCCCAGCACTTTGGGAGGCCAAAGTGGGAGGATTGCTTGAGGCCAGGAGTTCAAGACCAGCCTGGGCAACATAGCAAGACCCCATCTCCAAAAATATTTTAAAATTAGCCAGACATGGTGGCACATGCTTATAGCCCCAGCTACTTGGGAGGCTGAGGCAGGAAGATCACTTGAGCCCAGGACTTTGAGGTTACAGTGAACTATGACTGTGCCACTGCACTCCAGCCTGGGTGACAGAGCAAGACCCTGTTTCAAAGAAAAAATAGAAGAGAAAGAACAGAAAAATTTTAAAACCTTCTGGAATCAACTATTAGTAAGAAAATACTCATTATAGGAATATACTACTCATGGGTGTGTAAATTGCTGCACCCACTCTGGAAAGCAATTTGCTAGAACTAGTAAAGACGTGAATACTGAACAACCTAACAATAGTGCTTCCAGATATAGAGTAACACATGGATTGTCATTCCAACGATGCAAAATGTGTGTGTTAAATCAGGGTAGTGGACACATGGATGTCTTATATTATTCTCTGTTCTGCCAGTTTAATCATAATCCTCCCCGCAAATAGCATATTTGGTGGAAGTTTGCAAATCAAATTGCATAATCACTTTTTAAAATGTTTCAGAGTTTTGTTTTCTTTCCACAAACAATACCCTAAAACAATGACCAAGTTTATCACCTAGATCTTGGTTTCTAAATATCATTCTCTACTAAAAGGAATAAAGAATGCTTGAAGGAATGGCTGACTCCAAGAATGGGGGAAAAAAGTACAAGACGAGCCTGCAGTGTCAAAATGCAAGAAAGCAGTCCAAGAATGATGGGGATGTGGCAAATGGACACCCGAGCCAGCACCAGGGCCCTGCTACTAGCGAAATCTGAGACAGTTTGAGCATCAGGTAATGAATTATAAACCAGTAAATAAAATATGAAGTCCTGAGTCCATACTGATACAAATAAATTGAAAGTTTAAAGTTGGAAAGCTTACACATATTTCAAAGTTACCACCCCATAAAATCTATCAATTTCAAGGAGAAAAATAGTAACTACACAGTGGAGAAGCCTGACAGATACCATCTTAATCAAGTGCTATCAGGGATATCATGTGATATGTTATTTTTATGTAACATCTTCGTTTGGTTTTATTATCAGGATAACACTGGCTTCATAAAATGATTCAGAAAGTATTCCCTCATCTATTTTCTAAAAGGATTTTTATACAATTGAAATTACTTCTTCCTAAATGTTTGGTAGAATTCACCAAATCTGGACCTATAGTTCTACTTTAATTCTGTTGTAGTCAGAGAACTTGGAACAATTTCAATCATTCTAAATTTATTGCAATGTGATTTATTGCATATCGCCCTTGACATATTCCATTGGTCAGAAGCAAGTCACAGGTCCTACCTACACTCAAGGGTTGGAAATTCTATAAGGGCATGGGTACCAGGGAGCATGAAATTGGGGGCCATCTTAGATTCTGTGCATCCAAAAGTATTTTTATATATCCTACTTTATCTCCACTATTGGATGATAAGCTATACCTCTTTATTTAAACAACCATACCAAGATACATTATAATCAAATTCCTAAAAACCAGCAATAAAGATAAAATCTTAAAAGTAGCCATAGGGGAGAAAAAACATACATTGTATCCCCCTTCAGGTATAATTACATGTATATTAGACTGCTTAATATCATCCTTCAAGTCATTGAGGCTGTTTTTTTTCTTGGTTTTTGTTTGTTTGTTTGTTTTCGGGGGGGTTGGTCTTTTTTTCTCTCTGCTTTGTTTAGACTAGATTTATCCCCTATATTCTGCACTGATCTTTTTTTCTATAGAGCCTAATTTGTTCCTAATCCCATCCAGTGAAATTTTCATATGAGACACTGTATTTTTTTTTTAACTCCTGAAGTCCAATTTGGTTCTTTTTTTCTTTGCTTATTCTTTTCTTAAGTGTATAATTCAGTGGTTTTTAGTATATTCACTAAGTTATAACCATTATCTAATTCACAACATTTTTGTCACTCCCTATTCTCTCTTCCCCTGCTAGAAACCACTATAGATTTGCCTATTCTGGACATTTCATATAAATGGAATCATACAATATGTGATATTTTGTCTTTGACTTCTTTCACTTGGAATAATGTTTTCGAGATTCATCTGTGTTGTAGCATGTAACAATACTGCATTCCTTTTTATGGCTGAATAATATTCCATTGTATGGATACCACATTTTATTCATTTATCATTTGATGGCCATTTCAGTTGTTTCCACTTTGGGGCTATTCCGAGTAATGCTGCTGTGAACATCTGGGTACAAGTTGTATGTGGACATAAGTTTTCAATTGTCTTGGGTATATAACTAGAAGCAAAGTTGCTATATCATGTGGTAACTTTAGGTTTAATTTTTTGAGGAAGTGCCAAATTGTTTTACAAAATGGCTGTGCCATTTTATATTCCCACCAGCAATGTATGAGGGTTCCAGTTTCTCCACATTCTCACTAACACATATTCAAATTAAGAAATACATTTTACATTGCAATAATACATAAGCATATACATAGGTATTTAACTAAAAGAAAAGTTTATGAAAATACTCTTTCTATATACAGTGCAGTATGATATTTTGCATATTATTCTATTTCTTATTGTTTGCTAATGCTGTTCTACTACATAAATTTCACATCTAATACAAAGTTTCAAAAACAATGGTTTAGGGACTATTGAGTTTGAGCTTATATAACATCCAGGAATACACTGTCAGGAGTCAGAAATATATTCTGATCTTGAGTTCAGGAGATAGATCTGGGATGAAAATACAGATTTAAAAGTCCTCAGCACATGGGTGATCCATGAAGTGGGTATGTGATCAAAGGGATACATAAGGAAAGGGCTGAGGTTGAGTATATCAAGTCCTTCTTGATGTCCAATCCCAAGGATGTTATTTTTCAACCCATTCAAATGTCAAAGCAGTACTCATTTTTAGTTCTACTACTGAATCTTAGAGTCCTCAGTTCCCATGCATGTGGAAAGACTTAGATTCTCAAAAGTAGTTTAATCTGAGCTCTCTATTTCTGTTTCCTAACTTCTTTCCCACTGTTCCCCATTACCTAATCTTTTTTTCTTTCTTCAAAAAGAGTTTACTGACAAAAGTACACTATAGAATTCAGGAAAATAAAATTGCAAGAGAACTTAGCTTTAAAATACACAAGAAAGTCTATAGTTGAATGCAAAAGACACCTTCATCAAGTACTTTCAAACTCTTCAAGCTCATAAACTATTACTGATTTTTCAAGAGTTTGGTGGGGCTTTTTAGGTTCTAGTTTAAGAACCTGTGAAAGACATTAGCATTCCATCTTCTTCTTCTTTTTTTTTTTTAACCAAACAGTTTCAGTGTTACAACTACTTTATTCTTTAGATTCATTTCATTTTGCTAAACATAGCTAAGAATAACTTTTTCATCTTTCATCATTTGTATAATCTCAACATCATCATAAAAATATCGATTCTTCCTTCTCTTGAGAAAATGACAAGGGGCTCTATAGCCCCAAAGGTAACTTTTTTCTTGCATTTCTGAATGATATATAATAGTGCTTACCCTAGTTTTAGATTGTAAAGATCTATCACAAGTAGTTCTACATAAAAATCTTCCATCATTTGAGGGAAGAAATGGTTAGATATCAATATATGATTATACCATCTTAATTCATGCATTATCCTCATCCTTTTGTATTTTCCGCAAAAAAAAAAGATACTTAGGAGGAAAATAAGTGTTTTAATTTTCATGTTTTCATAGGTATAACAATTATAGGCATTATTGCCACTTATCCATGAGAAAACAGGGGCCAGAGAAGCAGTGATTTTTCAAAGTAGGTACAACTAGGTCAACAAACCAAGGAATATGGTGATATTTCCATTAGTGAAATAAGAACAAAATAATGAAAAGATAATCAGCAATCAAACCAAATAATTGTGCAATCTATCTGTGACACTTTTTCAATCAAGGAAATACTTCATCATTTAGCTGGATTGAAGTGGAATAAGTAAATAAATAATTTAATACTCAAGGAAACCCAACTGTTCCTTATAATAGGAATGAATAAAATCAAAGTTCATGGAAATGTATAATGTTCTATATTACTAGAGGTTAGATTAGGGGTGGGGATCTAGGTCCTTAAGTGCAGCCTTTTGAATGAATCCAAATTTTACAGAATAAATCCTTTTATTTTTATTAGTACATTTTTGTTCTTTTATATTTTGATTTTATTTTTAAATGAACATATTTAAAATACCAAAGAATAAAATAAGTTTCAATAAAATGATCCTCCCAGATTGACCGGCACAATTAGAACATTAGTAAGCCATAAGGGCTAAATTGAGGGCTACCAGGCTCATAATTTAGTTCTAACTTCTAACTCCCCCCAACTGACTGGCACCACTACTACATGAGGCTGGCTGGCAAGAGTTTATGGGAGGCAAGTATGCTAGTCTGTTATCAGCTTTTGACAATGGTGCACTGTTTCTGTTTTAAGTGGAATTTGTGAATCGGTGCACAGCTTGATAGCAATTTTTACAATAATTCTGTCTGCTTAACAGCCCATTGTGTCAAAGAAGACCGAGAGAAAACTGAAGGAAGAAAACAGATTTTTTAATGAGGATTGGGATTTGCAATATTATCTTGTTTCTGCTAAAGATAAGATGGTTTGCTTGCTTTGTGATACGGCAATATCAACATTAAAGAAATTAAAGAAATTCAGTGCTCATCAGCATTATAACACTCAAAAGGACCACAAATATTTTAAATTGGAGGGAGAGGTGTGAAAGGTTGTATTGCAGAAATTAAAAGATGAAAAGGAAAAGCAAAGACAATTCTTTCAAGACACAATAAAATGCAATAAGTGGAAATAATGCCACTGAAGCAACTTATAAAGTAGCTTATATACTCAGGAAGAAAAGGGAAGCCATTCAGTGAGGTATAAATTGTGAAAGAATGCATTGTTGAAGTTGTAGGGTGCCTTAGACCCTGATAACATTTCAAAGTACAAACAACTGCCTCTTTCAAGGAGAACCATAACTGATTGGCAGCATGAATTACCCTTCAACTTAACAGAACTTCATGCAATACCTCAAAAGGAAAATATATATTATTCAATCACTTTGGATGAATCAACTGATACTACTGACTCGGCACAGGTTTTATGCTTCATTTGGGTAATAACAGAAGATTTTCTTTGCTACAAAGAGTTACCCACTTTGGGCACTCTTGCAAACAGAACATGGGGAATAGATATCTTCAATGACTTTCAAGATAAATGTCATGAATTTGGACTGAATTTGGTAAATTTAGTGAGTCTATGTACAGACAGTGCACCTTTCATGATAAGAAAATGTGATGGGTTTATTGCACAGACTTAAAAAAAAAGTATTAACAGATCCAGATGTTCTCACTTCTTTTCCATGTATCTTGAATCAGCAAAATCTCTGTACTAAAACTACTATTTTAAGTGACACTTTGCAATAAGTTTTAAGTATCATTAACTATATTTGTGCAAATGCAACATGGCATGGTCAGTCTTATAACATGCTAAAGTTGAATGATGAGGTATTCAGTGTGGATCTGCCATATCGTTCTAAAATGCAAGATCAGGTGTTTCCCAAAATTTTATCTCTGCAAGAACAGACAAATTTTATGAAGAACAGAATCACCAATGTGAATTAGTGAAAGAAGATTTCTATAGGAATGCAGCATTTCTGTGTGATGTCATGTCAAATCAAAATGACTTGAATATTTCTTTGCAAGGTAAAACTGAGTCTAAATATGGTATGTGGCAAAAAAAACCAAGCATTTCGAAAAAAGCTACCATTTTTCAAAACACTTCTTCTTCGAAAGGAAATTTCAGATGAACATTTTCCCCAGTTAGCAAAGGTCATTGATGAACAGGATGCTATATGCAAATCATTTGAAGACTACATAGGCTGTTACAGATTTATTAATTAGAGAATACAATGAAAGGTTCTCTGACTTTGAGAATTGTGACATCACACTCAAATTAGCATTTCAGACTCACCTAGTTGATATCATTAAGGCACCTAAAGAACTACAGATGGAATTAATTGAGCACTCATAGCCGACATTTTAAAGTCATTGTTTGATGCTAAGAAAGATCCAACTGAAATATGGAAAAATGCAGTAGGATACCCACGCCTTCGGCAACATGCCCAAAAAATGCTTTTTTGTTTTTCACCCACTTATTGCTGCAAATCTATTAATACATTCTCCTACCTAACCCAAATCAAGACACCTTAAGGTCACAAATGACTGATACCCATCTAGAGGATCAACTGAAACTGCGGACTTCCATGCTACAACCAAATATTCAAATGCTTTCCAACAAAAAGCAGACACAACAAAGTCATTAAAAGGTTAATTAACTTTAAAATTAACAAATAGTTTTCATTTTTTAAAATTATTAAGTACACAGTTAGATTTTTACAAAATAATGTACATTTTTAAGTATATCTAATTGAAGTTTCTTGAGTGCAGCCTTATTTGATTTCAGCTATATTAATGCAGCCTTCCAACATAAAAACTTTCCCCACCACTGGGATAGATGATACTTAGGCCATGATGACCACATGATAGGTTCAAATTGAGTGCTTTGTGTCACAGCTGTCTCTGTCCACCCTCTTTCCTAGTCCCCAGTGGTTACACCAGATTTCTATTTTCCAATTATTAGGAGCACGGATTTTTCATTTTTGCAAAGTAGACCTGATCATTCCACTAACATGTACAGTATCAACAGCAAGCTATTCCTTAGGTAAGCCCAAAAAAAGAAGTGAAATATGAAGACTTTTGAGAAGGCCTGGAGTTCCCAGAAAGGACAAAAGGACCATTGTCTGTTCAGCCAGAGAACAGACTCAAAAAGGTTAGTTGTAGTTCTTGAACAACCAGAGGAACAAAAAAATATGTCACAGTTTCATTTTCACTAGGAACGGGTATAGAAAGGAAAAGGTTTATACTAAGCCAAAAGGATTTAGACTACACATCAATTGACAAGAACTTCTTGCCTAAAGAAACACAGCAAGAGGGACTATTTCTCCAGAGATTTTTAAGGAAAAGTGAACAGATCACTTTTAGGAAATGTTTAAAAGTAGATATAGATTCACCCATGCACACAAAATGATTCCCTTTCCTGCATGAAGCATTTTCAAGCTGCTATAGGATTTTTATTACTTCTTTTGCTTTGATGTTTAGAAAGTCCTTTATCTACCCACACACCAAATATTAACTATATTGTACATTTGCACCCTTTACAGTTAACTGTATAATCCAGTTAGAATTTATCTTGCTAAAATGGTGTGAGAAAGGTCTTGAACTTTTTCCCCCCAAAGGTTTGTCAATTATCCTACTGATCAGTGATATAGTTTATGTGTTCAGTTATAGTCAGGGAATACCTGGGCATTTCCCTAAATTTCCACTTGAAGTATCTAACTACACTTCATTCCAATAATCATGGTAGACAGACAATATAATCATTATATTGGGGGGTGATTCAACATCATTACCTTGGTCCATCTGCATATGCAAAAGCTCTGGACATAAGCCCTGGGCCCTGAAAGCAGATAACACCACCAGCAAGAACTTTGGACTAATATAGACAAGAGCCTTCTGTCTAGACAATCACACCAACAAGGGACCCTCTGAAAAAAAGAATCATTTCCCCTTAAAAACCATGAAATAAAGACCTTGAGATAACTTGAAGACAATAAGGGCAGAGAGATAACAAGGCAAAGACGGCACACAGCTCTGGAGGGTTTCTTAAAAGTTACTAGACAAAAAGATCCAAAGAACGGAAAACCTAACCTTATGGATATTTCAAGGTTAAAAAACAGAGGAGGAGATCTCAACCTATTGAATTAGATGATCCAGTGCATAATCAGTCTAGTGACTGTCAATGAAATTTTCTAGATTTAACATTTAGGAGAAAGGGAACAGCAAAGAGCTGTTATCTGAGTCTTCCAACCTACTAGCAAATAAATCAGGAGTTGCAAGCTCAACTGCCTACAGGAACAGACAAATGGGATAAATAAGTGAATGGATTTAAGCAAACTTGGCTTCAGAGTCTGAAGAACAATGGGGAGTATTGGAGCCTTGGCAAATTGGAGTTCATGCCCATGAAACACTTGCTTCTTCTAGAGGAGGCACTCACTATATACCCGCAGCAGTTTGTGCCACTGAAAAGTCAACCCCAAAGCTGCCAGATCTTCTAATTTTTCTAAAAATAGCCAGAAATATGAATTCTTACATGAATCTCTTATTTCTTAAGGTTTAGTAATTTAATTAAATTTCGTTTTTAAAACACACATGTCAAACCAGACTTATTTATGGTGTATTTATAATATGTGGGCCAGATTTGGCCCACAGACCAACAGTGTGAGCTCTCAGATTATACAACCCACAAGTCACTCAGTTTTTCACAACACCCTACCATGCTCCCATGCCCTTTTGTGCTTCCTCTCTGCCTCCCTCTTTTCCTCAGTATGCTAAATTATTAGATGCTATACAACACAATGGACTCTAGGGTGGAGGTGGAGTGTGAGTAAAGGATGCTACTCAATCTCATTTGCCCCACTGAACAGTCAATAAGCTCTGATCTTACTACAAGGAACTGCCTTTTTGGGAAGAAAGATCAATTACTATGAATAGTTATACTGGTAGGTCAAACTCCTGAGCCAAATTAAATAATTTTAAATGTAAGTAGAGAGTAAGTCTTATATCTACAAAAATGTCATGTTTTTTCTTTTTTGAGAACTTTTTGATGTCCTGTTTCATGTATCAGTAATGACTAACTGCACTCACACAGCTTCAGCATGAAGCCCAACCATGCCAGAAGCAAAGGAATAAACCTCAAAAGAAGTTCATTAACTAAACTGAAAATCACTTTTGGCCGGGCGCGGTGGCTCAAGCCTGTAATCCTAGCACTCTGGGAGGCCGAGGTGGGCGGATCGTTCTGAGCTCAGGAGTTCGAGACCAGCCTGAGCAAGAGCGAGACTCCATCTCTACCAAAAATAGAAAGAAAATTAATTGGACAGCTAAAAATATATATAGAGAAAAAAAAAAAATTAGCCGGGCATGGTGGCACATGCCTGTAGTCCCAGCCAGTCGGGAGGCTGAGACAGTAGGATTGCTCGAGCCCAGGAGTTTGAGGTTGCTGTGAGCTAGGCTGACGCCACGGCACTCGCCCCAGGCAAGAGAGTGAGACTCTGTCTCAAAAAAAAAAAAAAAAAAAAAAAAAAAAGAAAATCACTTTTGTTGGAAATGCTGTAGAATTTTTAGCTTCTACACAAAATAGACTGATTACTTACTTTAAAAAATACTTTACCAAATGACATTCTATTCCAATTAAAGTTAAGTCAAAGGTTTAAGGGATGAGTCAACCTTACTAGGATCTCACATACATATCTAGATATTTACCCTTTCCCATAGACTCTAACAGGATTACTATACTAGATAATCTTTGTTAATTATTAACAAATTATGGTCTTCTATAATCTAGAAGGCTTTCTTCTCTCACTACAGAAGGATCTAAAAAAAATGGTTTTCAGTGCAGGTTGTCTCAAATATACTCACTTGAACAGGACTCGATAAGGCAAGGTTTATATATCATTACCATCCACATGCATTAGTCTATTCTTGCTGATACCTAATGGCAATAAATTCCCCCAATCTGCCCATCCTTCTTCCACCCTAAAACTTCTAAAGATGGTACTGTAGAGAATAGTTGACTCTGATATCAATTTGGAAATAGCCAGCTTTAATTCCGAGCTGAGATTAAAATGAACAATTGTGATAGAATAGACCAGTGATATCATAAATACAACTGATAAAAATTGAATGTGTTTTTAAAAAAAATTTTCAAATCAGATAATTTTACTATAGAATATTATAAAACATGGAAAATGAGAAGAAAATCTAAGAAGTGATGTTTAATCCACTCTTTAGAACTCTTCTTTTACCAATGGCATAATGGCAGCAAGTAGCTATAATGGGAATCTACTCAATTAGTCCACAAGCATACTAGGCATGATGTTCACAAATGCGTAAGCCCAACTTGAATACTCCTTGATTGGAAACAAAATACCAGGAAGGCCCATGGTCTCAAAACCTAGCAATAAGCCTAATCCCTCATTTGTTCCCAATGTCGGTCTGCTGAAAATGCTCACTCTTGTGTACATGATTTACAATTGTTATGTTTTGTTTGCTATTATCACAGAACCTACACAAAAGCTTAAACTCTAAAATACTGTGGCAGCATCCATACTTTCCAAAAATAAAGTCAGACAGAAAGGAGGAGGAAGAAAAGAGAAGAAAGGGAAAAGAAAGGAAATGAAAAGGGAAAGAGAAAGATGGTTAAACTCCACGATGTTAAAAAAACAAGAATATGATAATTCCTACAAATTTACACAAGAGAGTATGATACCCATGCAATAATTTGGTCTTTAAAGCAAAACTTTTGACAAGAAAACAATAATACTTATTGAACAATTACAACAGCCAGCAGGAAAATCTGATTTCCAAGAAGAAACAATATCAGAAAGACTAACAGCAATGATGTTGTTTTTTTCCTTTCTACTATGTTTCCTTCACAGCATAAATTCTAAAGTATAAATCTATATAAGGAATAGCAACAAGTTTTAATGAATGATAAAGTTATTATACTATATTTATTTTGCATGTCTCAAATAAGAAATAGTCCTAAAAAACCTGTTGTTTCTGTAAATAGAAATTAGACTTCTAAACAAAAATACACCTCCCACACTTGACTATTTGTGAAGTCATATCCAGAATAATAAATTTAGTAATGAACGGTAAATGTCAAATTCATCTTCTATATCAATAAAGCTATACTCTTTTGTACAAAAATGGCAGGCAACATGTATATTCTTTCTTAAGAAATAAAAGCTACCAGCCCTTGTTTTGAGTTTCATAACAGAGCTTAACAATTTTATTTTATTCCTTCACAGAGCAAGACTCCAGCCATGCCAAGCAGCCTATCAGTTTTGTTTTGTTTTGTTTTGTTTTTGGGGCCGGGTCTCACTCTCTTGCCTGGGGCGAGTGCCATGGCGTCAGCCTAGCTCACAGCAACCTCAAACTCCTGGGCTCAAGCAATCCTACTGTCTCAGCCTCCCGAGTAGCTGGGACTACAGGCATGTGCCACCATGCCTGGCTAATTTTTTCTATATATATTTTTAGCTGTCCAATTAATTTTTTTTCTGTTTTTGGTAGAGACGGGGTCTCGCTCTTGCTCAGGCTGGTCTCGAACTCCTGAGCTCAGAACGATCCACCTGCCTCAGCCTCCCAGAGTGCTAGGATTACAGGCGTGAGCCACCGCGCCCAGCCAGCCTATCAGTTTTTACTTTAAAAATTCCATGAATTTTGGCTAATGAAAGTCTCCAGACAGTGAAAAATGAAATGATTCAATATCAGTAATGCAGATATATGTTCATTATATTCCAACTTACCTAATACGCTGACAAAAGCATCAAAAAGATGAAACGTAAGCAGTGGCTCTTTCAAGTGACCATAGTAATCTGCTATAGTTTTAAAGACATCTTTTTCAAATCCCAAGTACATAGGCTGCTTCAAATCAGAACAGTTGGGCCCTGTTTTTTAAAAAAGAGAGAGAAAGAAAAACAGTATGGAGCAATTACCTCTAAGTATTATTCTCTGTAAATAAGCGTGGCATGTACAGATATCCAGGTATTCAAGATATATAGAAAAATTTTCATGGGGAACATCGACGTTAATTAAATGGGCACTATATATTTTGCTTACAGAAATACGCTTTGTGTTAAATTGAAATCTATTATAAAACAATGAGGAAAATCAAAGGCTTACTTCCATTTTAAAAGACCCCCCTCTTATTTTTTAAATGTCCTTCCAAAAGGCATTCTTATTAAATGTAAACAATAATTTTCTTTGAAATACTCAATATTTTCCCAGTCTTGATAAATTGACCAACATAACAATTAGCTCACATGTATAATAAAGTTATAAAGCAATTTTTAAAGCTTTTCATTATTTCATCATTGCTATATTATAAAATCCTATAATCGTAGAATTGAATGAAATAATTTCTGCCTCTAAACTATCTCAGACTAATAAAATTTTAACCTTTTAAAAGATACCCTGAAAAGGAGATTTTACATTATGTCCTGTTAATTCATTCTGATCATACACTCTCTATTTGATCTCCGACCAACCAGCAAAAGATAGTTTACCAAGCAGAGTCATACTGCAAAGTTGGAGCAAACATAGGAACCCTAAAACTGCCTGGTCCCACCCATATTTTATGCCAGCAGCAAGTAAAGCAAAAATCTACTTGTATTTGGGAACAAAACAGGAACAAGAAATGCTCTCTACAGAGTTAGCAGCAATGCCCCCAATAATCCACATACAGACCAAAGATTTACACTGTCAAGTTGAGAGACGAACTGGAGCCGCCTGCACCCTGAGGAAAATGGCAAGTGGTCCCACGAGGAACAGTTAAGCCAGGCTCCTCCGTTTCCATTACGGCAAGAAGAAAAGAATGCAACCACATTGGAAAGTTCTGGGCTAGCATAAGACTAAACAACTGTACCCAAATAGACCTCTACCCCCAGGAGAACAAAAGAAGCAGCCAAGATAAATTAAAAGGAATTTCTTCCTACAGAATTGCTGTAACTAAAGAAAGAGGATAAAGCTAAAATGGACAGTAAAACATTCTGGGCCTTCACATTTCAAGGCCACTGGGACATCATCAAATGGCATTTTTCGGTCTCTTTAAAAACTCTCTTACCTTTCAATATTCTTTTCTTATAAAATAACTTAATTGGATTGGCCAAAATAATGAAAATTGTGAAATACCTATGTGTATGGTGTCACATGACCCTAGCAGCAAATGCAGCCACCATTTTTGCTTGTTACCTCCCCTGACGCATCCTAAGCTTAGTCTATTGAAATAATTAGGTTGGTATGTCTCAGAAAGCAATACGCTTTGCCTAGAATTACTCCGTACCAGGATAAGTATGTGGCTCATTCTAAGCAGTTGTTCTCCTTTGTGAACATTTCATCATCCTTGTTAAAAATATGCAAAAATCAAAAAAGGTTTCCCTAAAAAAACCAGTGCATAGTGAGTCCTATGAGTGGGGACCATATTTTTAAGATCTTTTCTTTCTTAGTCATCTTGAACTTTAAGAATTTTTTTTAATGCAGTTTTTTATAAACGTTATTCCTGACAGATTTTGGAAAAGAAAAGCTTTGACTTTTTTGTATCCATTTTTTGTTGAATTTTTGTGATATACATGCACAAAGAAGAAAAACACAGTTAACCTGGTTTTGTATTTATTCAGCCAGTGTTGGACCTGGCCAAAAACGAAAGTATCCAGGTCCACGTGCACATGGTCTATGATAAATGCAGATGGGCCTGAAGAGAAAAATGTGAACAACAGACTAACAGAAAAGGAGGCGACAGGCCTTGAAAATACCATATAATCAGTCTATCCTTCTGTTCCCTTTTAGATGACTGTAATGGGAATCTGTACATACTAAAGATAAGGACAAGAAACAGGTCATGACTTTGATGGACTCAAAGTAGATTTGGAGGGTCAATGAGAATTTTAGAACACTTAGTGATTTTATAAAGCTATTCAAAAGGCTGACCTTGCCTTTTGGCCACTTTTTTTGACATATAAATAAACATTTTATGGATATGCCAACCATTCATAAATCATTGCACTTAATACATATGACACATGTTCCCTGTTCTCAACATTTGCCACCTACCATAATACCACCTAATACACACAAAGATCATTACTAAATCACTCCTCACACTTGTCCTTTCCACTGATAAGTAATCAGAGTTATTCTAACCTTTCTGCAGAAGTTTTGTGGCTTTAGGTGTATATCTTGCTTGAGGGAAAATTACACTCTTCACTACATTTCAGTCATCATTGAAAATTCAACATCATAAACACATCTTAATATACACTTTATAACACATTATATTATATCCTAGATTGGTTATACTGGCTTCCTATGTTCATTCTCAGCTGATCAACTTCTAAATCCTTGGTTTACCAAGAGTTCAGAAATGGATAATTTAACTTCCCATTTATACTTTCTATCTCATCATTGTGAACTCTGGCCAAAGATATAATTTAAATTTAATTTACTTCAAATGAGCAGGAAGAATAAAAAGCACTTCCCCAAGCTAAAGCCACAGTACTCTACATCTCAGAAGTTCCAAAATATTAACCAAAAAACAATGAAATTTTTAATAGTTAAACCTAGAGAACTTTGGGCTTCACATAAACTAATGTTACTACTATTCATATGCAGAATGATAGTATTACATGAACATCATTCATATTCAGAATAATATTAAAAATAATAGAATAATTTTCCAAATATTACCACTGAAATTATCCACATTAAGCTGAATAGTTATTTTAGTTTCATTCTATAATCAAACAAAACTAACTCCAGTTAAATCAATAATTCAGGGTCTACTAATTTAAGAATTTCAAGTTGTAGTTCACATCTCATTCAGCATTATCGATTCATGCTCAAGAGAGGCCTTACCAGTGTCAGCTTTGTGGGAAGTGTTTCAGCTGACCCTCATACCTCACTCAACATCATCAATTCCATTCCCAAGAGAAACCTGTTGAGTGTAATCACTGTTGAGAGAAGCCTTCAGTCAGAGAACACAATTTTCTCAACATTTTTGGCCTCATCCTGAAAAGCATGCTCTGGATGTGAGAAGGCCTTTTACCAACTCTCATACCTTGTTAACAACTTGAAAATTCAAGATAGTGTGTCCTAGAAACAGTGAATGGTTGCAAAGTGTAGGACAACCTTATTCCAAGAGGGGATTCAGCACATGTGTCAGCAGTCACACAGGTGAAAAGCTTACAAAGAGTATTTTTGTTGCATAGGAAAGAAGCTAATAGATTTTGCCCTTTTTTAGTGGTATTCATCAAATGGAGAGCCTTGATTTTGACATCCCAACCACAAATTTATAACTGGCGATCTGTGGCCTGAATTTTTATAGAAGAGTTTACACACACTATCTTCACCATTGGGACGTATCAGCACAGTGCATGTTAAAAAGATTTTCAAGGTGTACCTAGATTGATTTATCCACAAAGCTGATATAATTGTAATATATTTACATAGTACCTCATAGTTTATAAAACATTGTTATATATTATTTTATGTGATCCTTCAAGGAATGCTGCAAGGTACCTAGTGCAGATATTTATTCTATTTTACAGATAAATCAAACTTGAAACTCTGAGGTATCAGTTGATTTGACAAAGTTGTATGTGATGGAGCAGGAACTGAACCCGGCTTTTAAAAATTTTCGCCATATCCTCTCTGAAAAAAGGTATAGTACTATATTGACTGTAGCCATCTTTCTATTTAGTAATCCCAGCATGGTTTCACATTAAATCAGATGAGGACACTTGTAGGATCGGGGGTGCAGAAAGCTTTCTTAGGGTGAAGTTCTGATAGCCTTTCCTCTCACAATTTAGGATTAGATGATGATGTTTTTAGACACTAATTCAGGAAAGTATACTTTAGCTGAACACTTCCTTATAATAATTCTTATACAGGGTAAAGCCATTACTGATCAAGTAGAGTTTTTTATAGTTTGTAGAAGGTTTGGGATTTCTTATTCTTTCTTTCCTTCTCCCACCTTTTTTTAAAAATCCAGTTTAAAAACAGTAAATAAAAAATAAAAAACTTATACCTACCTCTGTACATGCTAGTCCTATACAAACGAAAAGAAAGAAAACTACTTCTCTGAGGTATCTGAGACTCAAAAGGCCCTCTAAACCAAATATCACCATTATCAATCAGCCAAAATAACTAGAACTTTTATTAAAATCATTTGTTTCGGTTAAGCCATTAACCATTAGAATCCCTTCTTTGGGTTAAGCCTTCTAAAAGTCCTCAGAAAAATGGCAGCATTAGTGAGATACTATCACACCTCCTTCCTTCCCAGTGTCTATGATAACCAATGAAATGGAAATCATGTACCTATGAAATGGATTTCATATACCTATGAAAATCTTCAGAGACCACCTGGTCCAGGCCCTCTCATCTTACATCTGTATTACTGAAACAGTGTTTCTTGTTTCTCTGCATGTAACTTCTTCTCTTTCTAAGCCATCCTACATATCAATTAGATCAGCCTTCTAAAACATTTTTCTCCCACTTAAAGTGCTGCCTTATAAAAAGCTAGTAATAGGATCGGCTGACCAAACTGATAATGTAAATACAGTGGATAATTCAGGAATACATGTTTTAGGAATAAAAATAGAGGCTTCAGGAATAAAAACCTATAGACTATTAACACTTAGCTATCTGTCACAATATTACATGTAATATTTAACTAATTTCTTTCTTTCACATGATGAAACAATTAGTAGTGTGGACTTTATCGGTAGTGTGATTTTATCTACTAGAAAGTGTAACCACAAAATCCCTTTAAAACTGTTCTATAATTCAGTCCTTTCATTAAGTCACCAATTTATCACTAAAAGCAGAGGAGTCCCAAAACAATTAACTGCCAGTCTCACAGGTGTCAAATTAATGTTCAGCCCATTGAGCAGAAATTTTTTCTATAATACTTTAGGGCACTAATTTCTATTAATTTCACAAAACTGGCAGATAATTAGTACTTACAATTTGCCAAACACTTCATAGCTGACAGCACCCAATGAGGAAGTTCTTCTACAGGAAAAACAAAAATAAAAAGAAGATATTTTATTCAATTCCACGTAACTCAAGGAATTATATACATACTTGATATTGTAAGAATGTATTACTTGCCCAAGTAATATGAAACATATCTGCTAATCACAAATCATCAATCTACGTGTCAGAACATTTAAAAGATGGAAATCTTTCCTTAGCAGCAGTGTTATACCATGCACGCATATAAATTATGCATACAAATTTCTCTAAGGACAAGACTCACCTTTTAAAGATTTAGTACAAAAAAAAAAAAATTGATGGTTTGTTCCAAATAAACCAAAAGACAAACCACGTATCCTAAGAATTACTGAAGAAAAAGAAAAAACAAAAAAGGCAAAAATATTAGTAATCAAATGCATTTGTGAAACAAGTTCACCAAACACCTCCCTCTAAAAAGGTAAATTCTCTAGGTCCAATATAAGTATCATTTTACATATTTCCATTTTCAAAATGCTTTAGGCCAAGAAAGTTCCACTGACATATTAATATTAGGCTATTATTGTTAAGACAGCCTTAAAATAATGACAGTAATATAACATTGCTGAAAATAATCCCAGGTGAACAGAATCTCTTCCTTCCTGGCCCTGCCATAGACATCTGATGAAACAGGCCAGCATTCAGGCTTCCACTTCATTTTCTCTACTTTCTGTAAAACTGGGAAGATGGCTTGTTTGAATTGAGTTAGAGCTAATAAACCTGAGTCTTACAAAATGCTCTCTTCTTTCTGAAGACCTTACTTAGTAAAATGAAAGATGATTGGTCATCTAACTGATAACTAAAAGTATTAATTTGCTATATTCAGAGAACATAGAAGGATTTTAGATGTATTTCAAAGGCTACACCTCCCTCTTCTAGAAACTTAATTTTATACACTGAGATTAACCTCACAACTCATAAAGTCACCACAAATCTATTTCTGTCTCCCTTTGTCCTCCATTCCTGATAACAGGGACTATAAAAGGGGAAGTGTTTCAGGTTTCAAAGACAGATTCTGCTCCTATCAGGAAACATGGTCTAGAAAAACCTCTTGCTCTCTCACAACTGCTCAGGCTCCTTCTGGTACATTCTGTCTGCTGCCAGGAGCCTCCAGCCCTAATTTAATATTTTACAAAAACCCAAAAAGTGTTATACCGTCTTCCCCATTCAAAGATCATTCTAGTTCCAGCCAATACCAAGCATCGAGGGTTTGAACTAAAGGAAGAACATATCAAAGAGCCCAACCAATTCGGGTCTAGTCCTCATCCATAGGATATTTTAAAATCAGTCTGGGAATTGTGGCCTACTCTAAGTACCGTGAACACATTTTTACACATCAAAAACCAGGTTGGGTGGCTGCTTAATGTCTTTTTTTCCTGAATTTATAGACTGGCCTGGAGGAAACGGTATAAAAAATTAAAGTACCTTCAAAATTTAAAGAGGTACCTTATTAAAAAGAAAAAAAATGACGTAAACATTATCATAGAAAATCTGACACAAAAATACCCTAACAAAAAGGTCAGTGAGAATCCTAAATGCAATCAGAGCCCAGGGCCCGCCTGAAAACTGACTCAAGCTCTCAGTTACATCTTAAACATGCTCACTTTTCAGAGGTTTTCCTGGAGATAATATGGAACCACGTAATGCCCAGGGTGGCTAACACAACTAGCCTCTGGACATATTTTGCTGAGACTGATGAATACTACTGGATACTCATCTTTCTATGACATTTCCTTAATCCAAACAATTAGTTACAAGGTATCTGGAAGTGGGAGAAGGATATATGTAATGAAAGGGCAAACTTATTGAGAGTTTAGGGAGGTCAAATAGGAGCTGACGGACCTGTGCGGCCAATGTATTGGGTAAACCAGGAACAAAATAGTATTTATGCACTTACTTGACTTGTCATCAAGGATAACAACTCCCTGCTTGCTAACGCTATATACATTATGGATGATGAACTTGGAGTTGACAAGTTTGATGTCTAAAACTTCTTCTAAGGAATCTAAGCCAAGGATTTTCTGTAAGCTAAAAAGATAAATAATTAAATTAGTTATTTTTTTAAAAAAATCATTATTTACCAAAAAACTAGCACTACAAAAGATCAACCTTTAAAATGTATTATTTTCATGCACTTCACCCAATCTTTGTGAGACAAAAAGGGTAAAAGTGCAGTATGATAAAACAAACTTAAAAGATATCCTTTCACCTTTAGCAAATATTTAATAATGTAACACCCTGAATGCTTTAATAATTGAAAATATAAAAAAAAACTAGCTTATCCTACGAAAAGAAACTGTTATTACTACATCTTCATGAGAAAAAGCAAATTTGCTATAACACTATTACCTTTAATTATACCTCTAGTACACATCAAATATCTAGGAGACCAAATTTTCCATTATGTATTTTATTAAACTTAAGATTTCAGAGTTACTAAAAAGTTTAAGAACTTTTAAACTCCTATTTTTAATATAAATGGCAATAGAAAATCCCTAGAGTTCAGTTAAATTATGTTTCTAATAAGCACAGCTGAAAATAATGCAAAGTTGAGATTTTTATATATAATTTCAGAATATTAAATATACAGAGAGTGGTGAAAAAAAATAGAAAAAAAAATCACCAAAATTTCCCACTAACATCAAATGCACATACTATGATAATGTCATAGACTTCCATATCTCCTCTACATGGGCCTCCGTCAGCTGTCTGCGGTGGACTAGACGGCAAGCCGGCACCTCTCCAATAGCAATACTGTGACGCTTGTACCACATCTCAGAATTCTAATAGGGGGACGGGGAGTATCAAAGAGGGAGGGAAAAAGCAGAAAGAGAGAGAAAAAATATTTCAATATAAAGTGGTATGATTTTATGAGAAATGTTTTTGATTTGGTCATTTGTAATTTGATTTAAAATCATAATTATAAATACAAACTTTCTTTACATGAACTTCAGAGAAGATTGACTCTTTTAAGATTGTCATATTATAAATGAATATTCATGAATTACAAAAGAGCTATGGCAATAACCATCACATTAGCTAGCTAACTTTTCCTTTAGGAGTTCCAACTAATCAGTGAAGTAGCAGTGAAATAAAATTTTATTAATTCAAAATTCAGTCAAGGAATACTTATCTAAATTCACACACTATCCAAAATTGAGTAATTGTTTAAAATAAAATTAAAATGTACTGCTTTCAAGAATTTTCTATTTTTTATAAGCAAATATCAAGTAAGTACAATGTTGGGAAGCAGCCCCTAGATCTTAGGTGTCTGCAGAAGGTGGGAAAAATAAGAGCTCCACAAGGACAGCTGAAGATGGCAAGTAGAAGAGAAGGAATGGACCCGTGTCCCCAAAAGAGAAAAACTAAAGAATAGAGAAGTTGAATGATTTGCCCCACATAACACAACTTTACCTCCTCAATATTCTCAGTACCATGTTTCTCACATTTAGGCTACAAGACATAGGTCATAAAACTTCCTTTTGGTAATCACAGAGAAGAATTTTGACCTTTAAAAGGCAAAACATAAAAGTCATTTACAAAAACTTTTTATAATAGTTTTTTGCAAAAGTAATACTATAGAAAAATTTTATTAATTTGAAAAAAGGAGCAAGAAAGTTGTTTTTTTGATTTGGTTTTGCTTTTATTTTTGAAGAATTACTGAATTACTAAAGAAATTCAAAGGCCACATGATGTGTGAACCTCTAGGTATCCAAATCAGATTTGTTTTTGAATGCAGGCATGCATTTGCCTAGCAAATTCACTTTAAAAATTTATCCTAAAACAATACTCATGAATATGTTCAGATGTTTATCTATAAAGGTACTACTTACTACATTGTTTATATATTAAAAAACTGGAAACATACATACATACATACTTAAGGTAAAGGACTGGATAAATATATTACTTTCATATTAGATGACAGAGATACCAAAAATATTGAATATTTAATACCATGACAAAATGGGCATAACATACTGTTCTAAGTGAAGAATATAAGCTACAAAACAGCTCAGCATGATCTCATTTTTGTGTTAAAAATATATGTAGAAAAAAGGATACACAATAAAATGTTAACAGTATTTCTCTCTGGATGATATTATGGATAATTTATTTTCTTATTTCTCTATCTATAAACAATTCTACGAAATAAATAAATAATAGCAACAGTGCTTAATAGTTACTAGGCACCTGTGTACCAGGCACTATTCTAAGCATTTTATAGGTATGAACTCACTTGATGCTCACAATAAGCCTACCTCAGAGGGTACTATTATCCTAAAAAACTGAGACACAAACACAGAGAAACAAGCTCAAATAGCTAGTAACCGGAGAAGCCAAGATTCAAACCCAGAGTCCACACTCTTAGCCTTCACATTATACTGGCCCCTGAGCAAACACAACAAATAATTTTATTTCCTCTATTTTATTTTATATAATGGCCAGACAAGAGAGAAGACAGGACAAAAACAAAAAATGACAAGCAAACTCGAGGCAGAGATAGAAAAAAAGTAACGTAGAAAAAATGAATGACGAGTTCAAATTCCTTAAGAAAGATGAATGGTTTGTTTATTGACTATTAACCTCATCATTCCAAAAACTGCATCAAGGCCCCACTCAGGGAAACATATCCTGTTCTGCCATTCTTCCTGTGAATAATCCTCAACAAGTAGCAGCCCAAGCCTTAGTGGAATTATATACAAAAAGCAGGGAGCTCAAACCTCTATCACTTCATTTAAGGGGAAAGAAAGGATGAGAAAAGGTAAGACAAAAGTTACAAAAAGAAATATGGATACAGAGAAGAAACCTAATGATAAGATTTGGGTGGGGAGGGAGAGGAGGAATTGAAGAGTCTGGGACTGTGGTATACCACTTTAAGGCTCCTGAAAATTTTAAAATTAAAAATTGAAAAATTGCTATCATTGGTGCAAAGCCCTGAATGATGGATTGAAATGTGCTAATGAACACTCGGTCTTCCTAGTGGTGACACCATGAACATTTTAACTTCACGGAACCAAGTAGAACAGAAAAGGGAAGTCATTATATTAATGACATAAAACCGTATCAATTTAATATGGGATTTTATCTCTTTTGCATAAACAATACTGGATGACCTTGCAATGGAAAAATGCCTACTGAATAACCACTGTACATATGGGGTTATATGAGGTGTTAAATACAAATGTTCAAAAAAATGTACCTGATTTCATGGAGCTTGTATTTAAACTTTCTCTAGGATAGGAACTATCAACAAGACATTAACTAAGTACTCATCATTACAAATAAATTGAATAATCCCCAAATACCTTTTGTGCTCACTCTTTCGGAATATTTCTGCTTTGTTTTCTAATACAGTAGTCCCCCTTTTTCTGAGGTTTTGCTTTCTGTGGTTTCAGTTACCCGCAGTCAACCACAGTTTGAAAATATTAAATGGAAAATTACAGAAATACACAATTCATAAATTTTAAATTGCATGCCATTCTGAGTATCATGATGAAATCTGATGCCATCCAGCTCCATCCTGCCCGGGCCATGGATCCTTTGTCCAGCAGATCCACGCTGCACACGCTCCCTGACCATGAGTTACTTAGTTAGAGTTAGCACACTTAGTTATCAGATCAACTGTGACTGTCAATGTCACAGTGCTTTTGTTGAAGGAACCCTTATTCTACTTAATAATGGCCTCAAAGCCCAAGAGTAGTGATTCTGGCAATTTGAAAATGAGAAGCAATCAAGTGCTTCCTTTAAGCAAAAAGGTAAAATTTCTTCACTTCTAATAAGGAAAGAATAAAATCCTATGGAGAGGTTGTTAAGATCTATGATAAAAAGGAATCTTAACCTCATCATCTAGGGAAGGAAATTGTGGGGAAGGAAAAATAAATTTGTAGTCGTTTTGCTGTCGCACCTCAAACTGCAAAAGTTATGGCCACAGTGCATGATAAGTGCCTAGTTAAGATGGAAAAGGCATAAAATTTATGAGTGGAAGACATGAACGGAAATGTGTCCTGATTGATGGCAATTGGATTTGGTACTATCTGTGGTTTCAGACATCCACTGGGAATCGTGGAACATATCCCCCTCATCCATGGGTAGACTACTGTAGTCTATTCTGCATTGCCTGTTTCACTAGACTATGAGCCCTCTTACAGCAAACACTGTGTCACATATTAGCATGTCTGTAGAGCCTAGCACAATGCATGGCACACAGGAGACACTCAATGAATCTTCATTGAGTGAATGAAGTTAAGGAATTCCAAATCCGACCTCTCCTCAAAGTTCGAGGGCCGTTGTCTCCACCTGTCTGTTATACATTTCCTTTTAATATAACTCATCTTTATCATCAAATACATCTTAATCCAAACTCATCACCATTCCTGACAAATCTGCAAGCCCTTCTAGAGTCCTCATTTCTGTCACTGGTGTCACTCTTGTCCTTGAATTATCTCTGATAAAGCCTAAGCTTCTTAACTATTCTCTCCAAACTGACATATAATACAACCTCTTTAGGAAAACAAACTTTTTTCTTTTAATTATACTGCCTAAAAAGGGTTACATCCTATCCTTGCCAACAAAAATACATTTTGGACATCTAGTCTTAAAAGACTTGATTAACTTAAAACACTGGTGTTGGTTTAATTCTTTAAAATTGCTTATAAAAGTTTTTCTCTATTTTATTTGTTAGCATTATCTCAATCTTGGTAATCTTCTACTGGGGATATTTTAAGGAAAAAGTATGCGAAAAAATAAGTAGTCAATTCTACAATGAGCCGAGGTTTTCCAAAACTAGAAGAATCCACCTTTTTTCATATATTGTGTTGGGATCAATTCACTATATACTATGACCTAATCTTCTTATTCTGTAAGGAAGTTTTAACAGAAACCTGCTCAGTTGGAACATATGAAAATAGCTACCACACACAGTCGGCCCTCCATGTCCATGGGTTCCTCATCTCTGTATTCAACCAACTGTGGATCGAAAATATTCAGAAAAAAAATGGATGGTTGTGTCTGTACCGAACATGTATAGACATTTTTTTCTCATTATTCCCTAAACAATACAGTATAACAACTATTTACATATCATTTACATTGAATTAGATGTTGTAAGTACTCTAAAGTATATGGGAGGATGTGTAGGTTATGTGCAAATACAAAACCATTTTACATCAGTGACTCGAGCATACATGGAGTCTGGTATCCACAAGGCAGAGTTGTGCAGTGGTGGGGTGGGGGTCCTGGAACTAATCCCTCATGGATATCAAGGGATAACTGTATTCAGTCAAAATGTCAATAGGCAAGAGTGAAAAAAACGCAAGAGCCAATCTTTCTTTGTTACTGGTCTCTTGGATGTTGGCAAGTATGATATTATTTTAAAGTACTTTCAGATCAATGTTCATAAGAAAACAACAGAAAAAAGTGGACCAAGACTGGGGGGGTTCACGGATGATTTTCCTCTGCCATCAGTGCCTCGTCCATGCTTCAGTCACGGCACTTACCATCACAACTGGCCTCACTGGGATGTTCTCTTGCGAAGTGCCCGGTAGGGGGTCATTCCATTCTGGAAATTTAATAACATCCTTTTGGTATGGGGGCTTCTTTGGATATGGTTTCAGGGGTGAGGAAGGAGGAAATCTAAAAACCAAGAGGAAATTCTCTATTATTGCAGTCAGTGAGAGACACTGATATTTCAACAACAGTCCCCACTTCTTGTGTCTTTAAGAATTTATACAATAATTCCAAACTTCAGATAATAAATGGGCTCATACTTAATCAAATTATTATACATGGCTAATTGTAACCAACAATAACATGATTTTCTTTTTAATACTCACTCATTATGCCCATCAAATAACATTTATGGAGAAAAATAAGAATTGAATATGTGAAACATTTTTAAAATAATAAATAAAACTTGTTCTCTTATTTGATTTTCATGATTAAAGATATTCTTAATGGGCTACTAGGCTAAGCCATCTTTACTGCCTCACAGCTTCGGCTAAAATTTGTAGATGGTAAGTTGCATATAGAAATTATTGATAAAGAAATCCTCAATAATACTTGCTAAGAAAGAGTACATTAACACAAAAATCATTTGGCTTAACATCCACTTTTATAACTATTTCTAATAAAGATTAATCCTCCTTCCCTTGAATATTCAACACATCACACTGAGACTGAAGCTTCAATCATCTTGGAAGGAGCTAGAAAGCTGCCTGGTGTCCTCATTCTGCTTTTCTATACTCTTTCCTGTTCTCAGCTTTCCTTTGGATCCACAGCATCACTCCTTGGACTAACACATCACATGGAAGTCTACAAAAATTCGAATGCTCTTTAAACTGGTCTACACCATACCTGATAAAGAACAGAAAGGTAATTAAATACATATTTTTATCAGAGAATCTTTTTCTGTAAGCTTGTTAGAAAACGATATATCACATTGCATTGCATTGCAAAAGCGATGTAAGAACTCTAGTTCTTAATATTGACATAGAAGTCAGCAGGATATTGACTCTTATTTTGACTTTTTATCTATTTAAGCCAAAATAAAGGCTTAAAATCTCATCCATAATATCCATATGAAGAAATCCAAATAACTAAAGATCTTATTCTTAAGGCAAATGTAGAAACAAAGAATTTTTCAAATGTCTATAGTCTTCAAAGAAAGTTTATATCCAGGTAAATCAGAAGAATCACAAATACAAGATTGAAAACCAGAATATATCACCTCAAAACATGCCTCCTTGACATAAATAATTTTTTGAGCTACAGGCCATTATGAAGCAGATGCAGAAAAGCTCTCTACCTTTCCTCTGTTTACCTAAAAGCAGAACAGAATTATAAAGACAAAAGGTCTTTCTATCCTCTCTTGCTTTGCCACCAAATGACAGCAAGTAAGTTCTCCTTTACCACCTTTATCAGTTTAGAGACAGCGCCAGAGAAATCTGAGCAGACTTTATTCATTAGTTTCCCTATAAATCTACCTTCCCATATTTTTCTACCTTTGGAAGCCTAAACTGCTTTCATTTGTCCTGGCGCCTCTCTAAAACTTACTGGTCTTTGTTGAAGATCTCATATAAGCTGGGATTCTAAGCCATTGTCCTGAGTTGCTTTTGTCCCACATGATGTATATTGCACGCACTGACAAACTTGCTTGTTTTTCTCTTGCTGATTTGTTGCAAGAGTATGTCCCAACTATAAACTTCTGAGAGTTGAGGAAAATTATAATTTCTCCCATTCAGTACTATGGAAAAACATTTCAAAACAGTGAAATGACTAATGTAGAAAAATTGAGTTTCATCTTCTCTGAAAAGAATATCTAATAACTGCAACTTTTTTTTTAAGAAGTCAGTTTTGAGTCAGTAAGAAAAAAATGAGGTCTGGAAATCACTACACCAAGTTAAAGATAAATAAACTGAATGATAGTTTAAATTTTGGTAATCAAGTTACCAAGGCAGGTGTTCCCAAAAGATTGCAGAATATAAACTAAATGAATCTCTAAAGTCAGTCAAAGGTAACCTTCTTCGTAAGTAAAAGCTGGCTTACAAAAGTCCAATCCAATTTCAACAATTATAACAAAAGTCCTATTTCTAGCCAAAGTATAGCATTTATGCACACATGAATGCAAACACACACTCACATACACATACAATATCGCATATAATTCCAGGAGTTCACAGATCACCCACCTCTCAGTTCATTAAAAATTAAACACAAACTCAACCCCCATCCCATCACTAGTAGCCACTGCTTACTCCCTCCCTCCCCCCTTCATTCCCTCTAACTACAGTATGAAAATATTTGGACCCAAGTTCCAGGGTTAGCTCTCTCACAAACTATCGGTGTATCCCTCGGAAACTAAAGGTCTCTCTAAATCACAATCAAATTTATTCATTTGTCAAATGAAAGAATTAAACTGGATGATTCATAAATTTCCTCCTAGGTTCAAAAATGTATTTCCTGTATTCCCACATTCAGAAACAAGTAATATCTTCCAAAGACCAAAGCAGAATTTGTTACTTGCAAAACTGTGACTGAACAGTTGTCAGGGAGTCACTTTTTTTTCCTCCACACTGAGATGAGATCTTTGCCATGAGTAACATCTGCAGGTGTGCTATTTTCACAGCAGTCTGACAATCTCACCTGAGATAAATGCTGAAGGGCTCCCTCAAGTGGACTACTTTTATTTTGTACATTGAAAGTTATCAATTTAATCCTAACATTTTAATCATGAAATCTTTCACCTGTTAAAAATGATCAAGTTCAAATGTCACATTTTCCACTTAGGGAAATTAAGGCCCAAAAGAGGAAAAGCAACTTATCAAAAGTCTCACAACTAAATGGACAAGAGGGCAAACCATCTTGAACAAAAAATTTGTAAGCCCTTTAAAAAGAAAATTACAAAATTTTACTGAAAGACATTAAAGAACTAAACTGATGGATATATCATGCTGTTGAATAACAATCTATATCATAAAATGTCAATTTTCCCCATGAAATATAGTTACAATGAAATTTTAATAAAACTAAAAGAACTGTTCATGAAACATTATAAACTGACTATAAAATTTATATGGAAATGCAAAAGGCGAAAAATAATCAAGACATTCTTAAAGAAGAAAAATAAAGTGATGTGACTTGCCCTACTGGATATCAAGGCTAATTAAGGTAATATGGTAGAGCGATACTGATGGTTTCTCAACATCACATTACTGACATTTTGGCCTGGGTAGTTGTTTGTTGTAGGGGGCTGTCCTGTGCACTGGAGGATGTTGAGCAACAACCCTGGCCTCTATCCATGGGATGTCAGTAACACCCTCACACATACATTTGTTGTGACAACCAAAAATTTTTCTAGACATTGCCAAATGTCCCCTCTGAAATAGCCCCCAGTTAAGAATCATGGGCTTAGACAAAAAGAATCTAAAACACACATTCATATTTAGAAACATGATTTATGACAGAGCAGACATTAACAGATCAATAGGAAAGCATGGACTGTTTGATAAATAGTACTGGGCCAACTGGTTATCCATTTGGAAAAAAATGAAATTGCATCCTTGTGACAGGATGCCACATTTTCAAACGTGTTTACATTTCCAAAGGTTTTTACCTCCCACTCACATGCTCTTCTGCAATGCGACCTTGCCACTACCCTATCAAGAGACCTTGCATTTCTCTACCTTTTTGAGTCTGGGTGAGCCCCATCTAATGGCTTTGATAAAAAGAATATGGCAGAAGCACTAGCCCTTAACTGGCTGGTACTCTTTTCCTGCCTCTTGTAACTCTTAATTTCGTATCATTCATTATTATGAAGCTCCCTCTTGAAAACCAGCCATGATGTAAGTGTGACTCCCCTGAGACTACCATGTTGTGGAGATGCCTAAGCAATAAATAGGAAGAGGCCCTAGAAGATGACACACCACATGCAAGAAACTGATGTCAAGGGGTACCAAAGCTGAGAATACTTGTGAATGAAGAAGTCATCTGCTCCAGCCTCAGCAGCCCCAGCCGATGCCCACCTAAGCCCTTTCTGAATTCCTGACCCACACAATCATGTAAAATTGCAATCACTGTTTTAAGCCACTAAATTTAGCATAGTTTTATTACACAACAACAGATAACTAGAACAGAAACTTGTGGCATTTGCATCAGGACCAGGCAGTGAAGGAAGGACCTTAGGAGAACTTAGAAGAGGCTGGAAGGACAGTAAAGAAATTGTTATTAGAAGCTGGAGAAAAAAATTCATGTTACGTAGTGGCATAAATTTCAGTAAAACTATCACCTGTAGTAATATGGAAAATAGAAAAGGTAGATCTGGCTAAGATATTCTCCAGGATGAATGATGTAAGTGCCAACTGGTTTCTTTTACTTGCAATGAAAAAGCATGGATAGAGAGAGATAAAGAACTGTTCAGTCTTTTAGTAGATTTAGAAGAAACAAAAAGGACTCACGATTTAATGATTCAAAACCAAAACTGTTTCTTATCCTTAGTCCCTCCCAGCAAAAAGTTCTCAAAGTAAAAATGGCCTTATGGCAAAGATCAAATTCAAGGCGTTTCTAGTAAAACATGGTTTCATAGCAGCCACAAGTACATGGCTCTAAGATTTTTGCTATGACCTCAGAAGGATTTAAGGCAGTACTTCATAGATAATCTCAGTTAAACTAACAGGGTTTTGTAAAAGGAAAAAACAAATTACCTTTTCCCGACTCTACCCTTGCACTCAACACAGAACACTTCTGTGACCAGGAAACAGTGTCAGATCCCACAGGTTAAGGGCTCAATCTCATAAGACTGCTGGCTACTTCAGAGGCCAATCGTTAAGACTCATGTTGTGATCTGTACTTCTGACTGACTGGCTATAAATTGGAGTTCCCACAACCACCCCCTTGGGTTCCATAATTTGCTAGAGCAGCTCACAGAACTCAGGGAAACACTTTATTTATGTTTACTGGTTTATTACGAAGGATATTACTAAGGATACAGATGAACAGCCAGATGAAGAGATGGATGGGGGGGTGGGGTGCAGGACACAGAGCTTCCATGTTCTCTTTGGGTACATCGTCCTGGCAGCACCTCCACCTGTTCAGCAACCTAGAAGTTCAAAACTTGCTATTCAAGAGGTTTTGTAGAATTTGATCTCCAGCCCCATCCCCTTCTCAGAGGTCAACAGGTGGAGCTAAAACTTACAATTCTCTAATCTTCTAGTCACTTGGTCTTTCTGGTGATTGGCCCCATCTTGAGGCTATCTAGGGGCTCCACCCTAAGTAACCTCATGAGTATAAACTCAGGAGTTATCAAGAGGCTCATTATGAATAACAAAATATATTCCTACCACTTAGAAAATTCTGGGGATTTTAGGTGTACTATGACAGGAACTGGAGACAAAGACCAAATATATTTTATATTACACCACAGGTTTCTAAGACTCTTAAGAGTGTTGTTCCACAGCAGACTTATGAGCAGAAGAACTTGTCTAAAAGAGATTTGTGAATGTGACTTTGACTAATGGAGCAAACCACAATAAGAGTCACAGGAAAGCTCAACATTCTTAAAACAATAGTACTAGCAGAATCGCCATCCACTTGGGCAGTTCAAATGAAAATTGAAATTCATATCCACTTGGATATTCCAAATTAAAAAGAACAGTCAAGACTCTCAAGTTTCTATAAGCAGGATATATCTAAGAAAGCTATTCCACTGCAAACATGGGCCATTTCTTCATGGAAAAGGAAGAATGACTCAGAATGTAGATCCAAAAGTTCAGGAGGGAGAGCCAAGAACCACACAGAATCATCCCCAGAAAGCAGAACTGTGCCCTAATCAAAGAATGGCAGATATACATCCAATTGCATTTCAGAAGTGCTGTGGGCCAGTGATTGTTATACTTTATGTCATAATGGGGTGAAACTTAGAAGTCTTGATGGAAGGAGTGAATGTAGTTTACGAATAAAAGGAATGTTATTGTGGTCAGCAGCAAACTATGACAAATTGTATTTTCCAAGGATGGCCACAATACTATCTCCCATCCTATCTGCTCTTCCAAGATGTGACTTTGATACTCCCCAATCAAAACGAGGAGATTGTTTCTCTACCTCCTTGAATACGAGTGGGCCCTATGATGGCTTTGACAAACAGAACACAACATAAGTGATGCTATATGCCAATTTCAGGTATAGACCTTAGCTGTCTGGTACTTTTTCTCTTCTGACCTAGTAGGGATACTTGTTCTTGGGACATAACTTCTTAGAAGCCAGCCACCATGTAAGCATGCTGACTACCCTAAGACCATTATGCTGCAAGAGGCATGTCCTTGTCAATTTAAAATCATGAATGGACTGCTTTAATATCTTATAAAGGGTTGTAGCGTGCAGGCTGACCACCCTGCAGGATGGGAAGTTTAGGCCAGCAGAAACTAAAAGCAGTCACTTTAAACTGTTAAAATAGAGATCATAAGACTGACAGAATGAACTCTGTGGTAATAAGATACCAAATTATAAACAAGACTTAAGGCCATGTCAGGCAAGGGGCAAGTCACATACTCCTACACTTAAAGAATAAACTAAGTTCTAACTGCCACAAGGTTGTTTTTCTTTTAATCTAGCAGCTAAACAAGCACTGGCCTCTAGATAAGTAAAAGTGATAAAATTGAAGCTCATCAATCACCAGAGGCTGACTGACTAACCCCCCAAGCCCTGTTCCATGAGCTATAACTACAGCTTTGACTGAACAAGAGACTGATTACACTAACTTTCTCCTGATAAGAGACCACCAACCACAGACTGGTGCCGGCTGGTTTACAGAGGCTGCACACTGAGTGCCTTCGTGTCCCTGCTTCACCTTTTGATGTATAGGGCCTAACGGTAATACATTTAAATATTCAGTTTCCACCCAAAATTAAACATGGAATGTATGTAACATGCATGTTTGTTTAATATGCATGTTTGTGTTCTCCTTTTGGGAATATTCATAGCTCCTTCTATAACCTGTTGAACATGTACACTTAGCCAACCCATTCAGCATAAATTCCTTTCTCACTCTTCCCCCTCTGAAGTGCCTGCTTCCAGTCTCTGATGGAAGCTCCACTTCCTGACCTGTCAGGAAAGCCTGGCCAGCTTGCAGGCCACAACCCTTTATAACAAATAAAGCTCTTCTCCAAATTTTTGAACCTCAGGATTCTTTGTTGACAGAAGGAGGAAGGATGAGACAGGAATTTATGCTGAATGGGATGGCTAAGTATACATATTCAGCAGGTCATAGGAAGAGCTATAAATATTCACTTGGGGGATACAAGCATGGGCAATAAGGAAATACGCATGTTACATATGCCCCATGTTCACTTTGGGGTACAGACTGAACATTGAAATGCATTAAAATTAGGCTCTATATATCAGAAGGTGAAATGGGGACACAGAAGCATCCTGTGCACAGCCTCTGTAAACAGGCCAGATTCAGTCCATGGTCAGTGATCTCTTATCGGGAAGAAATGTTTCTAAATTCTTGTCACAAAACATGAGCAAAATAATATGGTTACTGTAAGCTGCTGAAGTTTGAGTAGATTGTTTCTCAGCAGTAGAAAACCAGAATAATCCCTAATTTGCACCATAAATAAAAATCATGGGAAAAACAATTAAATTTAGGATACAATATAAGAAAATATCTTTCTGACACTGGGTAATGAATAGACTCCTTTCAAGCAAGATATTAAAACCATACAGCATAAAGAAAAAGACTGATACATTCAATTACATTAAAGTTAAAAACTTTAATGTTCATCAAGACACCACAAATAAAGTGAAAAAATGGAAGCTCTTTGCAATCTATATAGTTGATAAAGAATTAATATCCACAATGTATTTTTTAAACTATTAAGAATCTATATGGTAGGCCAGGCACGGTGGCTCACACCTGTAATCCTAGCACTCTGGGAGGATGAGGCGGGTGGATCGCTAGAGGTCAGGAGTTCGAGATCAGCCTGAGCAAGAGCAAGAACCCGTCTCTACTAAAAATAAAAAGAAATTAGCCGGACAACTAAAAATACATAGAAAAAATTAGCCAGGCATGGTGGCGCACGCCTGTATTCCCAGCTACTTGGGAGGCTGAGGCAGAAGGATCGCTTGAGCCCAGGAGTCTGAGGTTGCTGTGAGCTATGATGACACCATGGCACTCTAGCCCGGGCAACAGAGCGAGACTCTGTCTCAAAAAAAAAAGAATCTATATGGAAAAAATTCTATAGAAAAAGCCAAAAAATATGAACCAGGCATTTCAAGATATAGAATCAGGAATGATGAATAAACATATAAAAACAGATTCAATCTCATCAGTAATCAAGAAAATTCATAATAACATCACAGACAAGCATCATTTCACATACATCAGATTGGCAAAAATTTAAGTCAGTCAATATCAAATATTTTATACTACTATAATAAAAACTAGCATATCCACTATGGAAAACAGTGACATTACCTAGTAAAGCTAAACATGCACATAGCCTCTAAACAAATTCCACTCCTAGGTAACTCTGAGTATCCTAAAGAAACTCTTGCATTTGTACAAAAGGAGACACGTCTATAAATATTTATGGCAACATTATTTATAATAGCAAAAAACTGTAGAGTAGCTCAACTCTGCACTGACAGGAGAATAAACAGATTGTTGTATATTGATATAATAGAACCCAATATAGCTGCAAGAATTCAATGAACTATAATTACACACATCAACGGAGACGAATATCAAAAATCATGAGAAACAAGTCAAAGAAAACACACACTCTGATATCTCTTATTTAAAGTCCAAAACAGAAATATTTCAGAAACAAAAACAATATACTGTTTAAAGATATAAGCTTAAGTGATAAAATAATATAAGCAATGGAATAATTAACATAGAAGTCAAGATACTGATGGCTTCTCAGGAGATGATTCAAATTGTAGGTAAACAGGTATTTGCTTTGTTATTCTTATGTAAATTGTTCAGATACAGTTTATAGCACTCTTGTATGAAAGATATTATTTCTCAAAAAAAAATTATTTGAGACTATTTAAAAAGGGCAGAACTCCCTCTAGTGGACTACATTGGGTTTTGCTTTATAAACTATAAATTTAATCCTAACATGATCATGGATTTCAGAATTATAAAGTCCTTTAGAAATTATCTAGAATAATTTCCACATTTGTACAGTGGAGAAATTAAGACCAGAAAAGTAATTGGCCACAGCTAATCATCCAAAAAAACAACTCTGGTCTCCTAATGCCACAACCATTGCCAAGTATTGGTTAGAGAAAAGCAATTTAAAAATAATCCATACCAGAACTACTATCTTTTGGTGAATTTACTTGAAACAAATTAGAATTTATTACCTAATCGGTCAATAAAAATATTGTAGGGCATTTAAACAAGGAAAACATAGTTTATAAATCTTAATAAGTTTGACTGATAAATGACATCTCACAATGATTTAAAGTCCTTTTAAGACTTTTCAGCATATATTGTGGATGTATCAGCAGGAATTTGCAGCATAAACAGCTTTGACCACCTGACTCTGCCTCAGTAATGTAAAGACTTTGTACCAAAACAAACAAACAAACAAAAATAATACAAAAACAGCCAGACATTGATTATTATATGAGCTGGTCTCTCTGAGACTGATATATTCCAGAAACCTGTGGGTTAGGCAAACCTATAGCAATTTCCTGAGTTTCACTGTGCTCTGTAAACCCACTCAACATACTTTTCCAGCCCAGTAGTGGTATATAGTATCGTATCACCTAAATGCTGACAAACTGCTAATAATCACATTTCATAATACTGCTTGAAGGTGTATCAGGAACATAAAGTGTTTAAGGAGAATAGGAGATGAAGCTGGAAAAATAGTTGGCAAACTAAGGAAAGCTTTGAACACCAAGCTCAGAAATCTTTCCCATTTTATATGAATAAAGATTCCCTTCTAAGTAAAGGATGAAATGAGTATTTTTAAGAAGGAGAGATGTGGGCTAATCTGAAAGACACTCCTACTTTAGATTAACAATAACTATTTAGAAAATAAATTCTATTTGCAACATTAGAAAAATATATAAAATACCTAGGACACAAGAAATGCACAAGATTTACAGAGAAAACTACCACCATTTATAACAGCACCAAAAAGCACAAACTACTTAGATCTAAATCTAAGGAAACAAAGTCTGTATACTTAAAGCTACAAAACACTGCTAAGAAATTAAACACCCTAAGTAAATAGAGAGATATACCATGTTAATTATTTGGAAGACTCAATTTTGTTAAGATGTTAAATCTCCCTAAACTGATCTACTGATTCCACATAAATACTTTCAAAATCTCAGCAGGAATTTGTATAGGAATAAACAAGTTGATTCTAAAATTTATATGGAAAAGCAAAAAAACTATAATAAAACAATTTTGAAAAAGAATAAAGTTGGAGGACTCAGACTACCTGATTTCAAGATTTATTATAAACATACAGTAATCAAGAACAGTGTTGTATTGGATACAAGCTAGACATACAGAACAATGTAACAGTACATGAATTAAGGCAGAGGACTGAACATGGCGCTGTAGCCCCCTGGGAAGAACGCCATGTACTAGGAACCAAAGTGTGGAAGCAGGAGTGGCCCTCCCAGTGACTCACTGGAGGACCTTGTGCTTCCCATCCCCACAACTCTGGGCTCTGCTGTTAGCAGTCTTGTGCCCAAAAGGGGACATGAAAAGGGCACTTTGAACTACTTATGGCCAGGGAGCACAAGCGATAAGAGAAGAGGGATCACTATCATGGCAAAGGTAATGGACCCTGACCAGCATGAAGGAGGCCTGTGCTTACACAATGGGGGCAGGGAGGAATACCCATAGCATTCAGAGATCCACAGGGCACCTCCTGGTACTTCCCTGTCCCATTGTAACTGTGAATGGGCTTGTGCAGAAACATTAGCCTCAGAAGTGCATGAGTATCCAGGGTCCAGATCCTCAGGAATGAGCTTTTGCATCATACTACCAGGTAAGGCACCCAAGCCCTGCCACAGTGATAACCGAGGGTGAGACGATTCACAAAGAGATGTGGAGGAGGGAGAGGATGAGCACCAGTTGCAGCCATGAGACAGGGGCTGTAGTGTTCCTTATAATTTTCATCTTCCAGGTTTTCCCTCACAAAGAAAGCCCCAACATGTGTGGGGAAGTAGATCTGTGCAGCACAAGAAATGGACACATCAAGGAGCACAGCAGAGTAAGGAGCCAAGCCAATCCTTCCAGAAGACACAGGACTCCTCTAGCAGCAACCTTTCCTTGGGGACTCCCCATCACCCTGGCCAAGACTTTTTCAGAACTGCATACTGTGGTCTTAACTCGCCCTACCCAATTCTTCTTTCCCTCTCTGCTTTCACTAAGGTCAGACCTGAATCACTCCATCGCATGTTCCCTTGACCATTTATCCTTTCTAGGGGACCCACTCCCACCCCTGGCATTAAATCTCTTGCACATCTAGTCCCATCTTGAAATATCCTTCTCTTCTCAGAGGACCTGAATTAACAGAATCTTCTATTAACTTGTGCTCATCTATGTATGATGACTTTGGATCAATGCGAACAATATAAGCACCTGCTACATACCAGACCCCACTAGGTAACAGAGGTAAAAAAATTAATAGTCTTTGCCCTCAAGAAACTGAGAGTCTAACTGTGGCCTGCAGGTCAAATCCCACCACTTGCTTTAATAAATAAGGTTTTACTGGAACACAGCCATACCCATTCATTTACATACTCTGTGGCTGCTTTCACCCAACAACCTGGCCCTTTGCTGAACAATCTGGCCCGTTACTGAACAAGTATGCTGACCCCAGTCTGATAGAAATAGAGATATAAGAATATTTAGCCAGATGTGGTAGAGGACGCCTGCAATCCCAGCCACACAAAAGGCTGAGGCAGGAAGATCGCTTAAGCCCAGGAGTCTGAGATTGCAGTGAGCTATAATGTCACTGCACTGTAGCCCAGGTGACAGAGCGAGACCCTGTCTCTAAAAAACTAAAAAATACTTGTTTGCTTGTTGTATAGGCTCCACCAGGACAAGAAGCTTATCTGCCTTATTTTCACTGTAACTCCAAGAACTGGCACATTCAATTTGAACACTATGTTGCAGGAGACTGAGTAAATACCTGTTTAATCTTGGTGACCAGTATATCCTAAAGACAAAAATGTTAGCTTCTTATTTTGTAGATGACATCACAAAGGTTCAGAAAATATAAGCAATTTGCTTTAGATCACATGAGTACTAGTAACTGAGAGCTGGGATTGGACCCCAGGCCCACCTCACTCTAAACCCTGTGTCTGTTATAGTCCTTCCAACGCTGAGCTCATGTCATAGGTAACTGCAGCGCACCTGATATGGGAAGGACTGAGTCACCTTAACTGGGGAATAGAGATGGGGCAATTATTGCTCAACTCCTTCAAAGTAAAGAAGGAAAGCTCTCACTGGCTAACCTTTGAACTTCTTTCTCAATGAATACCAGGCATTGTGCTGGATGTTGGGGACACAGAGATGAAAGGCAAATTCTCCCACAACTCCCTGTGTAAATGACACCCAACTTGTTTATTAGATTCCTTCCACCTTAATCACCTTGATCGACCTCTCTTCCTTCCTTGCCTGGCAAACACCTGATGATACGTCAAGACTCAATTCAAGTGTCATACCCCTGGAGTGAACTATTCTCTGACTAGTTCAAGCAGAGTTAATTCCTCATCCTCATACAGCATTGAATTCACATCCTATTACAGCACTTGGAACAATAAATTCTAGTTTATCTGTTTGTCTTCCTAACTAAACTATAGACAGGGTCATGCATCTAAAGTGTTTAGCACCATGCCTAGGATACAATATGCACTCCGCAATACCAGAGAAGGAAAAGGAAGAGGAAACGGAGGACAGGGAGAAGAAGTAGCATATGTGAGGATCTAATTAACAGACCAAAAACACGAAACAGTGCTAAGAAGAGGGCAGAACATTAGTATTAGTTAAGCAATTGGTAAAATGCTGACTGGACATGAATTGCGATGCTTAAGTAGACTATGCTTCCTGATGCTCACATGAAACATGTGTCCTAGTCTGTGAGCTTATCAGTTCCACAAACTCAGAGAGAAAATGCCCCACCTTTTCAACAACTTCTATAATTCTAGTGTTACAACTTGTTTCTCATGGCACGTTCCCACCCTTCTTAGCAAGTTATAGTTTAGAATTCCATGAGAAAAACTGATTAATGCCTATATGATCTTTATTATTTTGTTTCTAGATCAATAATATCTGAGAACTACTCTTGTTCAATCCATCTTCTCTGGCCAAAAGAGCTTTCTCTCCTATTTAAAACAGAAGCATTCAGTGAATTTTGCTCTTTTGGTATTTCTGGAGTCCTTTGCTCCATTCCGGATTTAAGGAAGCTTGTGGATAATAACTAGGCATCATGAATTCATAGGGAAAACACTGGGTAAAGATTAAAGAAAAAAGAGAATTTCAAAGACAAGTTGGTGAAGACCAAGTGGATAAAACAAAGAAATATAAGGCGAGGGTATATCTGACAGAAAACATGAAACACAGGAACTGTGACCTCAAATAAAGGACCAGAATAGAAAGATAAATTATGGATTTGAAATTATCATAAATTAATAACAAAAAAGCTTAAAAAAGGATATTATAAAACAAAAGGCTATCAATAACCAGGAGCTACCTTTTATAACTCAGGGCAGTATCTTTCGACATTCTACTTAACACACCTACACGTACTGGCGTCTTTTGCAAAGATGGCAGTGATGATAATGTAACCCCTGAATCAGTGAGATTTAACAGCTTAATATATAGCTTTCAACTCTGATCCATGCGTAACCTGCCTAACTACTTATTCTTGGTAGACTCTGCTCTGGTACCTTGGGGCCTACAAGGATTCTGAAATCAAATCTATCCTCCATATCTCTGATTGCCACAGACCAGTCTGACTTGTTGCTTTGCTTTCAGGCAGTCACATACACATAAAAATCATGATACTAGCGCCTAGGCCCAAACTGCCTGGAGATTGCTCACTCTACAGGCATTGCTTGTTATAGCAATCCAGTTTTCAGTTGCAGTTGTAAGAAATGGAAACCAATTCCAGCTAATTTAACCAGAAAGGAATTTAAAAATATCAAACAGGTCACAAAATTAATTGAAGAGCTAAAGAACCAAGATCGGTGGGGGTATGGGGGGACTGAGATAAAGGCAGGAAAGGAGGCCGTGCAGCACGCACAGAAGGAACCACAGTGAGGTCATGCCCCAAAACAGTCTGGTCCTAAAGCCTGCCAGTACCATGGCCTCTGGATACTTCTGCTGCTATGTACTTCTGTCCTTGCTCCTGTAGGCCACCACTTCTGTCACAAGAAATTCTAAGCTGTCCCTTCCCCTGTGCATCCTTCACTCAAGATTCAAAGTCCTATGTGGAAACATACAAACAGCCAATGGGAGGACATGTGCCTGCAACCTCAGTGCTAGGGTAGGAAGAAGGAGTGCATCACCTACCTAGGCTTCTGATGTTGGGCACAGGCCCTGCCTCCCACCAAGGCCCACATAAATAGGGATTCCCACAAAATAGACAAGGAGTTTCAAATGCTTGACAGCAAAAAGAAAAAGAAAAAAAAGTTAAATGCCCCCCTCTATTTGTTTTCATCATGAAACATCATGTTTTCATCATGAACCTGAGCATTCATTCTTGACCCTTATGGGAGGTGTGGGTACAGAGACTCTGAGACAGTCATCCAGCTCCAGAAGCTCCAAACTCCTTGATGTATTAAATAGGAACAAAGCCATTGCCAAGACTTAGGCACTCACTAAACATTACACGTGTGTTCGAAGAATTGTAAAGTATCATGGATTATATCTTGGCTTGAAAAAGACTAGCATGTTACATTCTAGGCCTCAATAAGGATATACTAGTAAACATTAACAAAGATTCTAAATGAAAATAGTCATTTCAGATTAACAAACAATACGTTTAAAAAACTGTTTAAAAGTTAGTCTTCAGCCAGGCGCAGTAGCTCATGCCCATAATCCTATCACTTAAGGGAGGCTGAAGCAGGAATATCACTTGAGGCCAGGAGTTTGAGGTTGCAGTGAGCTATGATGACACCACTGCACTCTAGCCAGGGTGACAGAGTGAGACTCTGTCTCAAAAAAAAAAAAAAAAAAAAGTCAGACTTCAAACAAAGCTTAAGGACTACATGCAGAGCAGTTACAAGGTGTAGCCTAGAATTTTGCTATAAACATGGGCCCTTCCTTACTTTTCAACTCTACCGCTAACATTCTCATCCAGGAAACATCACCCCAACCAGTTACCTTAAACACCTCACCCGTTTCTCTGCCTTACAATCTATTCTGTTATTATTATTCAATTAACTCTATTCTAGAGCACAGATTCCATTGCTGCTCAAAACATGAATCTTGGCCGCCTTCTCCTGTTAAAATAAAAGTCTACTCCATAGCCAGAAATGTAAGAAACTCCACCAAATTTATCCTTCATTACTTCCTGACCTGTGATTTCTGCTCCAGCCAGGTCAGCCTCCTCCTTTTCCCCCAAGAAGCTTACATGTGCGTTCTTGACTGAGAGCCTTGGTCTTGCCGTCTTTGACATCTGATCCCTTTCCCATCCCTTATCATCCGGACCTTACACCCTAGGTTGAAGTTCTCCTCCACCTCCTCCTCCATGAGGTTCCAAAACACTCCCATCCACACTGACTGGGTCACAGGCACAATGCCCACACTGGCCATGTATGTAACATAATCATGATACAGGCTGGTATAGTATTATAGGTAAATGGTGGGGCACATGGCCACTGGATTGCATTTACCCCATCTAAACACTCAAAGGTTCATGACTTTTTTTTCTGCCACAACACAGGACTCAATGCTTTTTTTTTCTTTTTCTTTCTTTCTTTTTTTTTTTTTAAGAGACAGGATCTCACAACATTTCCCAGGCTAGAGTCAAACTCGTGGGTTCAAGCCGATTCTAGTGCCTCCACTTCCCGAGTAGGTGGGACTACATGTAATAAAAAGGCTAATCTTTTTATTTTCTGTAGAGATAGGGCCTCACTATGTTGCCCAGCTCAAGCCACTCTGCCTCTCATGATTTTTTAAAACATTATAGTAACATTTCCTTTTCCTCCGGGAAAGGAAAGTAGGTGGCTGGAGAAGAGAAATGTGAGAAAGGCTTTTCATTGTATATACCCTTTTGAACTTTGTAAATTTTGAACCACATGAAAGTATTACCTTCACAAAATATACAAAATTTAAAAATAAAAATGAGATATTAATAGAGAAAATTTTAGTGACCACTATGCTGATCAAACAAAAGAGATATGTCAACCCAAGGACTGCCAGTGTAACAACTCTAATTTATTGTTTGTTATGGGTTCTTTTAGGTAATTAATTAAATACTGCCTTGATTCCATTACTTATTTTTCATATACATATGTACTATCTCTCAAAAGAGATTGCAAAGTGAAGGAGAGAAAGAATCATGTTATATCTCCTTTTTTTTTAGATCCTTCACTGCCTTGGATTAGAAAACACATGATAGGTACTTAATATTTAGAAACATAAACGTTTAGAATTAAAAAGGATCTTAAAGATCTAGCCCATCCCTGTTATTTTATATTTGAGAAAACTGATGCCCAGGAAGACTAAGGACTTTTCCAACTAATCACAGGACAAGAACTCAGGACTTGATGAAATGAATAAAAACAAAAGAAAAATAAAATCACATGCACACATTTTGTGCTTTCCCATAAAAACAAAAGATGTCCACTAGAGGGAGTGAGTAGCCCATTAATTTGAAGGTAAGGTTCTAAAAGAGGTCCCTTCAAAAGACCTGTAGGGTAGTGATGGAAGAATTTTTCCCAGGGCCACAGAAAATAACTAAAGGGCCACCTACCTCAAATGACTTCAATTTGGGTTTCTTTTGCTTGAGGTACAAACAGACTTTGCAAATCACCAGTTTAAGAAAAAAATGTTATTATATAGTAAAATTGATCTTTTTTCTTTTCTTTGATATATATATAGTCCTATCAATTTTAACACATGTATATATTTGTGCAAGCGCCACCACAATCAAGAAAGAGAACAGTTCCATTATTCCCAAAAACAGTCCTGCCAGCTCTCCCTTCATAGTCACACCTTCCCCACCCAGTAGTACTCCATCATATGCATGTACAATAGTTATCCATTCGCCCACTGAAGAATGCTTAGGTTTGCTTCCAGTTACTGGCAATCTATAAATATTCACTTGTAAGTTTTTTGTGTGATCATGAAGTTTTTATTCTCTAGGGTAAATACCCAGGAATAGGAATGCTGAGTCATATAGTCAATGTACTCATTAACTTTATAAGAAACTTCCCAGATTAAACCTGAGTGAGAAGAAGAGCCATCTGCAAGCCTGGGAGAGAGGTTCAGAAGAAATGAACCCAGCTGGCACCCTGATCTTGGACTTCTAGCCCCCAGAATTAGGAGCAGAACATGAAGGAGCAGGATACTGGCAGAGATCAACTCCCAAGAGGCTTGGAGTCCAACAAGAAGAGTAGGTGGAACAGCTTATTCCTCCCTCCTCCAAATCTCTGGCAGTGAGTGGGCTCTCGAGCTGCTAGAGAGCTCTTCTACCCTCACAAGCCCAAAAGCTGCTGCCGCCAGTGAACTGGGAGCTTCATGAGGATGAAGCATCAGGCAGCCAGCCAAGACGGCAGGCGCCATATTGCTTCTCCACCAACCCTGCACCTTTGTCCTCCCCAGGGGGCCTTAGCCCCTCAGTTTTCGTCTCTCTCATTCCCACACAAACATTTCCCAACTCCGGCCCAGACTGTGGGAGCCACAGGGGGCCAGTGGGTCCCAGGGGATCTTTGTGATCCCAGAGTCTGGACATTCTGGGTGGGCTGCCTTCTGGAGAGAGGGATAGAGATGACCAGAGTGCTAGCTTTCTTCCACTGAGAATCTTTTCTACCCCTTCCCCTGCCCGGCCCCACCTGTGGCTGCTGAGAGACAACTGAGCCAGGGCTCGCAGGAACTGTTTCTCCTCTCTGTTGGTGCATCCACCACACTGGACCTTCTTCAGAGAGGGGGGCTCAAACCTTTCCAGGCTTTATGTCCCTTTCTCTTCCTCCACCTGCAGCTGCTGAGAGAAACTAGAGCCACCGTGCCGAGGCTTCCACAGAGAATGGGGCTCAGACCTTTCCTCTAGTGGTCCTGCAGCAGACTAAGGGGTGCTCGAACTATGACCTTCCTGCCCACTGGCCCTCCCTGGTGCCAGTTGCCCAGCAACTTCTTCAGTGCAGGGAACACCCCAAGGTGGAGGGACATCAAACCTGCTTGGACACCCTGCGAGCAATTAGGGACCAGCACGCTTCTCCCTGGCATGGTCAGGAACTGATCTTTGGAAACTCAAGGACAGGTCCACAGGCCAGATCCTGTATCCCCAGGTGTCAGTCACATTGCTCAAGAGCAAGGAGGGGAGATTTGTCATTGGGTGAGGCCACTATGACCTCTCCCTGGCAGCTCTGCCTAGAAGCTGGGAGCAGACCTTTGACCCCTGCTGAAACAGATACCTTGCCAGCTTTGTTGGAGTCTGAGGGCAAGCTCACCCAACCCAGCCCTGCCCAGACATACTCCCCCACCCGCCTCTGCTGTGGCAGAGAATAAGGACTCACCTAAAGTTCCACGGCCTCACCCACCACCTGGGGCAATCAGGTGCTTCTCTAGAGGGACTAGAGCTGGTCACAGGACCCAAAAACAACACTGCACCTTGTTTCTTCCAGCAAGCACAATCTCCTGACAGGGAGGTCAATTTGCATGCCCTTTACGGCATTTACTGACACAATCATACATGGTGTAATTGAGTCTCACCCACAAGCACCACCCACTGTCTCAGAGATTAAACTGGGTGTGACATTGTCTAATCAAAAGAAAATCTAAAAATAAGAAGCAAAAGCTGCTCCAGATGAGAAGGAATCAGTGAAAGATCTCCGGATACATGAAAAATCAGAGTGAAAGGACATCCCTGAAAGAAAACAATAACTCCATACCAATAGAAAGCAACCAAAATGAGAATATTGAAGTGAATGATAAAGAATTTCAAATATGGATTATAAGGAAGCTCAACAAAATACAACAGAAAATAGAAACCCAATACAAACCACAAAAACAATGCAGGAAATGAATGAAAAATTCACTAAAGAAATTGAATTGTTGAAAAAAATCAAGCAGAACTTCTGGAAATGAAAAATTCATTCAAGGAAATACAAAACATGGTGGAAAGCCTTACAAGTAGGCTAGATCAAGCAGAAGAAAGAATCTCAGAGCTAGAAGTAGTAGTAGCAGTAGAAGTAGAAGTAGTAGTAGACAACACCATTGAATTAAACAAGTCAGTCAAAGAGAAAGAAAAGAGAAATAAGAGGAACAAACAAAGCCTACAAGAAATATGGGATTATACAAAGAGGCCTAACATAAGAATCACAGACATGCCTGAGGGTGAAGAAGAAAATACACAAGGGATGGAAACCCTATTTGAGGGAATACTTGAGGAAAATTTCCCAGGTCTTGCTAGAAATCTGGACATCCAGGTACCAGAAGCACAACACCTGGGAGATTCATCAACAAGAGGTAATCACCACAACATGTAGTCATCAGACTGGCCAAAATTAACACAAAAGAGGAACACCTATGAACCACAAGGTGAAAGCATCAGGTAACTTACAAAGGAAAACCCATCAGACTAACTGCAGACTTCTCACCTGAAACCTTACAAGCCAGAAGGGGCTAAGGCCCCATTCTCAGTCTTCTCAAACAGAAAAATGGCCAGCTGAGAATTTTGTATCCTGCAAAACTAAGTTTCCTATATGAGGGAGAAATAAAGACTTTCTCAGACAAGCAAAAGCTGAGGGAATTTTTCAAGATCAAACCTGCCCTGCAGTGAGTACTCAGATCTTCATTATACACTGATCAGCACAATAGGCACCCACCAGTGCAAAACCATCCAAAAACTAAAGTTCAGAGCCCAGATACAACAATAGCTCAAGAGGTAAAACGAAGCCATAAAGGGCTATGCAACAGGATCAACAGAAATCCATCCCACTTATCAATTCTTTCAATAAAGGTGAATGGCTTGAACTCCCCACTCAAGAGACATAGGCTGGCTGAATGGATATAAAAATACAAGCTAAGTATCTGCTATCTCCAGGAAATGCATCTAACCCACAAGGACTCATTCAGACTCAAGGTGAAGGGATAGAAAACAATATTCTATGCAAATGGAAACCAAAAGAAAGCTGGTGTGATATGAGTCATTCTCATATCAGACAATGTAGACTTCAAATCAACAAAAGTAAAGAAAGACAAAGATAGCCATTATATAATGGTGAAGGGAACAATTCAAAAAGAAGACATATCAATCCTAAATATCTATGCACCTAATACAAGTGCATCCAAATTCATAAAGCAAAACCTCCTTGATCTAAACAAAATGATAAACAACAGCACTGTAATAGCCAGGACTTCAACACCCCACTGACAGAATAAGGAGAGATCCTCCAAACAGAAAAAAAACAATGAAACAATGGACTTAAACAGGATTCTAAAACAAATGGGCCTAACAGACATTTACAGAAGATTCTACTCCAAAACTTCTTCTCATCAGCTCATGAAACATTTTCTAAGATTGATCACATCATAGGCCACAAAACATGTCTCAATAAATTTTAAAAAATAGAAATTGTACTATGTAACTTCTCAGACCACAGTGGAATAAAATTAGAAATCAATTCCAACAGAAACACTCAACTGTACACATAGTCGTGGAAATTAAACAATCTACTGCTAAATGATTATTAGGTAAAGGAAGAAATTAAGATGGAAACCAAAAGATTCTTTGAACTCAATGACAAAGGGGACACAAGTTACAAAAATCTGTGGGATTCTACAAAAGAAGGCCTAAGAGGAAAATTCATAGTCTTAAATGCCTATGTCCAAAACACAGAAAAATCACAAACCAACAATCTAACGAATCTCTCAAGGAATTGGAAAAGGAAGAGCAAACCAATCCCAAACTCAGCAGAAGAAAAGAAATAATTAAGTTCAGAATAGCATTACATGAAATTGATTCCAAAAACATTATACAGAAGATTAATAAAATAAAAAAGCTTATTCTTTGAAATGATAAAAAAAAAAAAATCAATAGGCCTCTCACTAGGTTAACCAAAGAGAGAAAAGAAAGGACCCTAACAAACTCAATCAGAAATGAAAAAGGAGATATTGCAACTGATACCACAGATATACAAAATATTATCTCTGAATACTATAAAAATATCTATGCACATAAACTTGAAAACGTTGAGAAAATGGACAAATTCTTGGAAACACACAACCTCCCTAGGCTCAATCAGGAAGAAACAGAACTCCTGAACAGACCAATATCAAGTAACAAAATTGAAGCAACAATAAAAAATCTTCCAACAAAAAAGTCCTGAACCAGATGGTTTCACAGCCAAATTTTACCAGACCTACAAAGAAGTGATATCTATGCTGTAGAAATTATTTCATATACCCTCTATGGAAATTAGTATGGAGATACCTCAAAGAACTAACAGTAGATCTACCATTTAATCCAGCAACCCCACTACTGGGTATTTACCCAAAGGAAAAAAGGGCATTTTATAAAAAAGACACCTGCACTGGAATGTTTATAGCAGCAGAATCCACAATTGTAAAGATGTAGCAACAGCCCAAGTGCCCATCAATATATGAGTGGATTAACAAAATGTGGTAGATGTATACCATGGAATACTATACAGCCATAAAAAAAATAGTGAATACCTCTCATATTAACCTGGATGGAACTGGAGACCATTCTTCTAAGTGAAGTACCACAAGAATGGAAAAACAAACACTGTGTGTACTCACTATTAAATTGGAACCAATCGAACAATACTTATGTGCACATACGGAAATAAACTAATCAGAAATCACGTAGATGGTAGGGGGGAGGATGGGTTGAACAAATTCACATCTAACAAGTACAATGCACACCGTCTGGGTGATGGGCACATTTATAACTTTGACTCAAACTGTACAAAAGCAATTTATGTAACCAAAATATTTGTATCCCCGTAATACTATGAAATAAAATTAAATTTTTAAAAAACTGTCCAACTGTTTTCCATTTCTCACCAGCAATGTATGAGATTTCCAGTTGTTCTGCATCCTCATCAGCACTTGACATTGTCAGTATTTTTATCTTAGCCATTCTAACAGATGTGTAGTTGTATTTCACTGTGGTTTTAATTTGCATTTCCCTAAGGTTTACCATGTTAAACATCTTTTCAAGTGTTCATCCGCTAACTACATGTCTTTGGTGACATGTCTGTTCAAGTCTTTTGCTCATTTTTAAGTGGGTTGTTTTCTTACTATTGAGTTTATGAGTTCTGTATATATTCTTGATACCACTCCATTGTCATGGATATGGTTTGCAAATTTCTCAACCTCTTACTAGTGTCTTTCAGAGAGTAAAACTTTTTCATTGTGATGAAATCCAATTTATCATGTTTTTTCCTTTATGTTTGGTGTTTTGGTGTCATGTATAAAAACTCTTTGCCTAATTCCAAGACAACCATTTTCTCCTGTATTTCTAAAGTTTTACATTTAAATTTATGATCCCCTTTGAATTAATTTTTATATGAAGTACGAAGTTTATGCTGACATTCATTTCCTTTGCATGTAAATGGATGGATGTCCAATTTTCCAACATCATTTGCTGAAAAGACTAACCTTATCCATCAAATTGCTTTTACAACTTTGTGAGAAATCAACTGGCCATATTTGTATGTATCTGTTTCTTGACTCTCTATTCTGCTCCACTGATCTATATGTGTATCCCTACACCAATATCATAGCCTTCACTTCTGTGGCTTTATATAATAAGTCCTAGAACTGGGCAGTATAACTCCTCTGCTTTTTAAATTAAGAACTGTGAAAGTAACATTATTCAATAAATCTGACAATAGCTACATAATAAACTTTAGTTTCAAATTAAAATCATTATTTTGGAAATACGCAAGAAAAAAAGAAAGTATGAGGAAGAGGGAATAAAAAGAGAGGAAAAAGAGAAATAATGGAGGAGAAAAAGAAAAGTGGAAACATACAAATGACATACATAAAAAGAGGTAGAAATTTAAAAAAGGAACAAGAAGGAGGCAAGAAAATAAACAGAAAATTGTACCTATGCCTCAGATGGCAACTACCATGACCTGAGCCAATTAATGCCTATCTGTAAACCATGAACACCTCCTTAGTTACAACCACCCACTAGAGATAGCATCAACAATGAAAGCAAGTCTAGGGCCATGTATAGGTGCCAGACCAGAGGACCCCCATCCTGGTAAAGATCTGCAACAGGCCAAACACTTTTCTCATTAAATAGTCCAACACAATCATAATACACATTTTTATTTTTACAAAAATCCACTAAATTAGGTTTAATTAATACTACGTAATTGTTTGTTCACATACACCAATGGGCAGATGCAACGATAAGAATGGAATTTCTTTAACTAGAACATTCCTAGTGTTTTGTTTAGACTTTTTAAAGGGGAAAGTGTCTGTTCCTCTGAGGATGAAATATCTACCCTGTTCACCTCATAGGACTGTCACGAAGTTCACATGAGATCATAAAGATCAAATGAGATCACAGAAGTGAAACTGCTTCTCACATAAACTTAAATTTCTTATAAAAACACAAGGTAGTGTAACTAGTTCTCCTCCATCAGAAATCTAGTGTCATGTTAGACACAGACAACAGTATCTGTTCAACAATGAGCACCTTTCAGTGAAATCTAAAATTGTCTTCACCAGCAGCAAATCCAGAACTCTTTCTAGTCATCAGTATTGGTGACGGGAAAGAAGTGGTTTAATAAATAGGGCTGAGTACTCCTTTGCAACACCTCCATTTATTATTATGGATGTTCAGATCTTAGGAACTTGCTTCCCTTTTTTACACACTAAAATTCACTCTTCTCTTCTATTTTCCATACCGAATTCTTTGACTCTTGGAGAAAAAAAAAAAGCTAACAAATTTAAATGCATTCAAAGAACAAAAATGACATACATTATTTAAATTTAGAATAATTTTTGACATATTCCAAAATAAGGGCTTTACTCATCACCTTTGTTATAAAATTCTCCAACACATAATTTCCAATATGTAATTTCCTTCTCTTTAAAAAACACGATAAGAACCCTTATGTTTCATGTAGCTTTCTCCAACTCATACACCCAGGAAACTACCCCCCCTTTACTGTATTTATATATTTTTTAGGTTGATTATGTTTCCCTTACCTCCTTTATTTGAGAAAAACTTCTTGAAGAAAGCAGGTGATCATTTAATATGTATTACATAGTGTTTAACACATTACAGGAACTTTGTTTATTCATCCACCTACTAATCTATTTGATAAACTAAGTCAACTTCATGTTGTAAAAATAGAGGCAGCCTTACATACCACAAGAACACAGCCTTCAGAGATAGAAACCTCAGTTCAAATCCTGACTCTTCCACTACTAGCTGGGTGACTTTGGACAAGTGGTAATTTTGGCCTTATTAATTTACTAATCTTTAAAATTAGGACACTATCACTTTTATCTACAGTTGTTGAGTTAAAAAACAAATTATGTGATAAAGCTGGAACATCAATGATGCTGCAGAATATTAGTTCCTTTCTTTCAAGCAAGAACTCCTCTCTGTTCACTCCAACATTCTTAATACTTATAAAAGCATCCTACTTAGACCAGCCCTCCCGGGCCCCCGACCACAAACACCAGCACCCCTGGATACTGCCCAAAGATCTAAGAACCATCACACCCTGCCCACTGCCACAACCCAGGGTCCTGCGTGTACCAACTAAGGACCCAAGAACCACCCTGCATGGCATCAACATCCCCAAAAAAGCCTCATCACAGCCTCCTATAATAACTATAGCCAAAGCCACTGAAGAACTTGTATACACCACTAACATTGATTACATCCAAAGAAATCATACAGAGACCACACTACTGTACACATCCAGAATCAAAACCAAAGCACCTTAACCAACTAACATTGTAGATACATCTACAGCAAATGTCTTTCGTTATGAAAGCCAATCCATAAAACTAGAAGATGCAACTGTTAGACCAGATAGGCAGAGGTCAACATTAGGACACAAGAAATGAAAAATCAAGGAAAAATGATACCTCCAAGGGGTCACAATAATTCACCACTAACAGATCCTAAAGAAAAGGAAATCTATGAAATGACTGAAAAGAAGTTCAAAATAATAATCTTAAGGAAACTCAGTAAGCTACAAGAGAATACAGATAGACAATACAAACAAATAGGAAGGCAATTCATGATCTTAACGAGAAATTTAACAAAAAGATATATATCATTAAAAAGACCCAAACACAAACACTGGAACTGAAGAATTCAATGAATGAAGTAAAAAATACACTCAAGATTTCAACAACATAGATGAGATCAAGCATAAGAAAGACTTCCCAAACTTAAAGACAGTTCTTTTAAAAAACCTAGCCAGACAAGAAAAAAAGAGAGAAAAAAAGAAAAATAATGAAGAAAGCCTATGTGACATATGGGATACTATTAAGCAAACAAATATTCACATTTTAGGCATTCTGGAAGAAGAAGAAATGCGAAAGGCATAAAAAAACCATTTAATGAAATAATAGCTCAAAAATCTCTAATAAGTCTTTAGAGAGAAATAGACATCCAGATACATGAAGGTTAAAACTTCCCAAAGAGATTCAACCCAAATGTGTCCTCTCCAAGACACACTACAAACTGTCAAAAGTCAAAGTCAAAGACAAAATTCTAAAAACAGCAGAAGAAAAGCATCAAGTCACATACAAGGAAATCTCTATAAGATTAACAGTGGATTTCTCAGCAAAAACTCTATAGTCCTGGGGGATGATATATTCAAAGCATTGAAATTAAAAAAAACTGCCAATCAAGAATGCTACCCCAGCAAAGCTATCCTTCAGAAATGAAAGAGAAATAAAGTCTTTCTTGGAGAAGCAAAACTGAGGGAATTCGTCATCACCAAACTGGCCCTACAAAAAATGCTTAAGGGAGTCCTACTTCTGGAAGTGAAAGGACAATGTCTACCATCATGAAAACACACAAGGTATAAAATTCCAATAGTTGGAGACCTCAACACTCCACTTTTGGCATTGGACACACCATCAATGACAGAAAATCAAAAAGAAATATCAAACTGAAATTACACTAGAGAACAAATGAAACTAACAGACATCTGCAGAACACTTCATCCATCATCTGCAGAATACACATTCTTCTCTTTAGCACATGGAACATTTTCTAGGATTGAGTATCCAGGATCGAGTTGGGCCACAAAACAAATCTCAACAAATTTTTAAAATTAAAATCATATCAAGTATCTTCTCAGATCACAATGGAATCAAACTAGAAATTGCTAACAAGAGGAAATTTGGAAACTGTACAAATATATAGAAATTAAACAACATGCTACTGAACAATCAATGGGTCAATAAAGAAATTAAGAAGGAACAAAAAATTCCTTGAAACAAATGAAAATAGAAACATAACATACCAAAACCTATAGCATAAAGCAAAAGTAGAACAAAGACAGAATTTTATAGCAATAAATGCCTATATCGAAAAAAACAGAAAGATTTCAAATAAATAACTTAATGATAAACCTCAAGGAACTAGAAAAGCAAGAACAGACCAAACCAAAAGTTAGTCTAAGGAAAAAAAAAAAAATAAAGATCACAGCAGAACTAAATAGAGACCAAAAAATATGTAAAAGATGAAAACAAAAAGTTGGTTTTTGTAGATCGACAAACCATTATCTAGGCAAAGAAAAAAAGAGAGAAGACCCAAATAAACAAAATCAGAAACAATAAAGGAGACACAACTGACCACGGAAACACGAAGGATCATTAGAAACTATTATGAAGAACTATACACCAACAAATTGGAAAAGCTTGAGGAAATGGATAAATTTATAGATATGTATAACCTACCAAGATTGAACCAGGAAGAAACTGAAAACCTGACCAGACCAATAATGAGTAATGAGACTGAAGCAGTAACAAAAGTCACCCAACAAAGAAAAGTCCAGGACCGGATGGCCTTATTACTAAATTCTACCACACTTTTAAAGAACTAATATCAATTCTTTTCAAAATATTTCAAAAAATTAGGTGGCTCCATGGTACAATGGATAGTGCATTGGACTTCTAGAGGCTGGAAGCATTCAAAATATTTCAAAAAATTGAAAATGAGGAAATTCTTCCTAACTCATTCCACAAGGCCATCATTACCCTGATACCAAAACCAGGCAAAGATACAACAAAAAAACAAAACTACGGGCCAATATCCCTGATGAAAATAGATATAAAAATCCTCAACAAAATACTAGCAAGCCAAATCCAAAAGTACATAAAAAAGATAATATACCATGATCAAGTGGGATCTATCCAAGGGATACAAGGAAGGTTGTTCAACATATACAAATCAATAAATGTGATACATCACATCAACACAATGAAAAACAAAAACCATATGATCATCTCGATAGATACAGAAAAGGCATTTGAGAAAATTCAACATCCCTTTATGATAACAACTCTCAGCAAATTAGGTATATAAGAAACATACCTCAACACAATAAAGGCCATATATGACAAACCCACAACAAATATCACATTGAACAGGGAAAAGCTGAAAGCCTTTCCTCTGTGAACTGAACAAGACAGGGACGCCCACTATCACCACTCTTATTCAACATAGTCCTGGAAGTTCTAGCCTTGAGCAATTAGGCAAGAGAAAGAAATAAAGGGCATCCGAATTGGAAAAGAAGAAGTCAAATTATCCCTACTTGTAGACTGCAAGATTTTATATATAAAAACCTAAAGCTGCTACCAAAAAACTCAGAACTGATTAAAAAATTCAATAAAGTTGTAGGATACAATATCAACATGAAAAAATCAGCAGTGTTTCTATACACCAATTACAAACAAGCTAAAAAAGAAATCACGAAAGCAATCCCATTTACAATTGCTACAAAAAAAAAACCCATAGAAATAACTTTAGCAAGAGGTGAAAAATCCCTATATTGAAAACTACAGAATACTGTTGAAAGAAATTAAAGAGGACGCAAAAAAATGAAAAAATCTCATGCTCATGGATTAGAAGAATTAATATTGTTACAATGACCCGACTACCCAAAGCCATCTACAGAGTCAGTGTAATCCCTATCAAAATATCAATGACATTCTTCACCGAAATAGAAAAAATAATCCTGAAATTCATATGGGACCACAAAAGACATCAAATAGCCAAAGCAATCCAAAGCAAAAAGAACAAAGCTGGAGAAATCAAACTATCTGACTTCAAAATCTACTACAAAGCGATAGTCCCCAAAACAGTATGATATTGGTATAAAAATAGACAGACAGCAATGTAACAAAATAGAGAACCCAGGAATAAATCCACCTACTTGCAGCCAAGTGATTTTCAACAAAGGTGTCAAAAACATACATTGGGGAAAGGATACCCTTGTTACTGAATAGTTCTGGGAAAAATGAATGTTCACATGCAGAAAATGAAACTAGACTCCCATCTCTCACCATATACAAAAATCAACTCAAAATAGATCAAAGACCTAAATGTGGCCAAGCATGGTAGCTCACACCTATAATCCCAGCACTTTGGGATGCTGAGGTGGGAGAATCACTTGAGGCCAGGAGTTTGAAGCCAGCCTGGGCACCAGAGCAAGCCCCTGTCTTTACAAAAAATTACAAAATTAGCCGGGCATAGTGGCATGTGCTTGTAGTCCTAGCTACTTGGGAGGCTGAGGCAGGAGGATTGCTTGAGGCCGGGATTTTGAAGTTGCAGTGAGCTAAGATAAGGCCACTGCACTCCAGCCTGGGTAACAGAGCAAGACCTTATCTCTAAAAAGAAAAAAAAATACCTAAATATAAGACCTGAAACTATAAAACTACTAGATGAAACCATAGGGAAAATGCTTTAGGACATTGTTCTAGGGAAAAATTTTATGTGTAAAACTACAGAAGCAGAGGCAACAAAAACAAAAATAGACAAATGGGATTATATCAAATTAAAAAGCTTCTGCATAGCAAAGGAAATAATCAACAGAGTGAAGAGGCAACCTGTAGAATGGAAGAAGATATTTAGATATTTGCAAATGATTCATCTGACAATGGACTAACATCCAGAGTATACAAGGAACTCAACAGCAAAATGCAAATAATCTGATTAACAAATGGGCAAAGAATCTAAATAGACATTTCTGAAAAGACATACAAATGGCCAATGTATATGAAAAGATGTTTGACATCACTAATCATCAGGGAAATCCAGATCAAAACCACAATGAGATAACAATCTCACACTAAAGTGGCTATTATCAAAAAAAGAAAAAATAACAAACGCTGATAAGCATGTGGAGAAAAGGGAACACATACACTATTGGTAGGAATGCAAATCAGTACAGCCATTATGGGAAATAGTATGAAGGTTTCTCAAAAACCTAAAAATAGTACTACCATATGACCCAGTAATCCCAATACTAAGTTATTTATCCAAAGGAAAAGAAATCAGTATATCAAAGAGATATCTGTACTGTAGCACTAGTCACAATAGCCAAGATATAGAATCAGCCTCAATGTCCACCAAAAGATGAATTGATAAAGAAAATATGGTATAAATACACAATGGAATACTATTTAGCCATAAAAAAGAATGAAACTCTGTCATTCTCAGCAACACGGATAAAACTGGATGACATTATGTTAAGTAATTCAGGCACAGAAAGATAAATACCATGTTCTCACTCATATGTGGGGGCTTAAAAAAATTGAGTTCATGGAAGTAGAGGGTGGAAGAGGGTAGAATTACGGTTATTAAAGGAAAGGGAGAGGGAGAGGAAGATAGAAAGCAGTTGGTTAATACAAAATTGCAATTATATAGGAGGAATAAGTTCTAGTGTTCGTAGCACTATAGAGTGAATATAGTTAATACTACATTGTTTATGTTCAACAAGCTAGAAGAGAGGATTTTAAATGTTCCCAATACAAAGACATGATAAATGTCTGAAGTAATGGATATCCTAATTACCTGATTTGATCATTACACAATGTATACATGTATCAATATGTCACTCTCTACCCCATAAACATGTACAATTATTACATGTCAGCTAAAAATGAAAGAAAAATTAAAATAAATATTTTTTTTTAAAAAAGGCTCCTCTTTCACAAAGCTTGATACTTAGAAGTTTGTCCCTGAATTTTGCCACCTCATTGATTCTCCATCTATTTTGAAATCAGCTCATGCCCTCCCTCTTCTGCTTTCACAACTGGCAGTAGTACTCATCACCTACAGAAAGCAGGAGATATAGCAGGTGGGGCAGCGCAGTATTCTTTCTTGGAGTATAGGCAGTATAGTATAGGCAGTATAGTATAGCGATGGTGATGATCTTGAGTACCAGTAATAGCAAGAAGCCTGAAATGTCTGCAACAGCTGGCTGCAACTCATGAGCTCACTCTCAATTCAAGGCACGGGCACCTTAACAAATGATTTACATGTCTAAATAGATTTCATCCCAGATTAATCTAGGCAACCGGCAAAAGTCAGTGGTTAACTTACAGAACTTCCACTCAAGGAAAATGGAAAGCCATAATGAACTTTTAGGTGGTAAATAACGAAAGAAAACATTGCTCAATTTATGACTCACGAGTATTCTATTAGAGAAACTGGAGGGAAAAAAAAAAATCATTATTTAATGAATGAATTTAATCTGTCTTGTGTACTCTATTTTTTAAAATGGGACACATGATTAAGTCTTAATATTAAAGTGAAACATGCCCTGGCAGTCAATGCTACATGGTCAGCTCCTAGAATATGTCTAATTTCACTCTCCTGAGGACCCATAAAGTCTCATGAGACTCAAGAGAGAGGTACCCAATTTAAGTAACGATAGAACAGATTGGAAGTTACTCATCCAGAGAATCTTTCAGAAGTGTTCTAGCTAAATCTTGATAGGGTATAGCAATTAGTTTCCCAAGAGAAATAATCACTTAAGAATCCCTAGTGAAGTGTGGCATGTCAAACCAGCGCTACAATTTCCACTATCTGATGCTAGTAAGCACTAAGGTCTCAGAACAGGCTGAGATCACCAAGATCCTAATTAAAAGTTGGATCATCAAAGCCAGAAATAACCGCCAAATGGAAAAACGACTAATTGCTCAGATGACAATCTTGATATCTGGACGCTGGAGGCTGCTGGCAAAAATCCATGAGGAAGTTAGATTCTAAATGTACAGCAATACCTGTTCTTCACCCTATGCACCCGTGACCACCCTCACTCTGCTCTCAGCAACTAGTCCAAGAAGGAGACAAAGCAATGGTTCAGGTATGAGAGTGCCAGTTTTTCTCTGCTAAAAGCCACTTATCTCAACTATTGTTTCACATTTTCAGATTCTCCAAGAGAAGTACTAAGTTATTACAGCCATCCTCCTGGGTAAGCAAAAGGCATGAAAAGAATTCCTTACTGAAAAATCATTGCAACAAAAAACAGCTGTGGGTGCCCTCATTAAATGTGTTGTAATTACATTCCTTAAAGAAAGCAAATGTTAAGGATCCATATTCTCCATTTCTTCTTTTAATCCCCCTCAGGGTTCTTAGCACTTTGGTAGGCGTCTCTGTAGATAACGCAACATTTCCTCTTCTTGACTTGTGTGACTTCATTCCTCTTTAGTCTTCTCCCACACCTAAATCTTAGGTAGGGCCCCCTTCCACCCAGGCAATAAAACAGCCTAGTGTGCAGTGAGAAGAAGAGAAGCACAAGGAGAGAGATCACCACTTTCCCTTGCATTATCTGGTGATAAGTGTCCACATCATAAAATAGCACTGAAACATGAACAAACATATTTGGGGAAAAGTAGACTTGCATTGTCAGGCTTAATCTGAGATATCAGGGAATTCTAGCACAATTCTTCATATGGGTCCTGAGCTGTTTAAAGATCAGATACACTCTGCCACTAACCCCCCGAATATGCCAATCCTCATTGCTCAGAAAAGCCAAATCCAGAGCTACTGTTTCACTCTTTCTGATTCTCCAGGAGAAGTACTAAGTTATTACAGCTGTGCTCCCAGGTGAGCAAAAGGCATGAAAAGATTTCCTCACTGAAAAATCACTGCAAGAAAAAACAGCACTAGGGTGCTCTAAAGGGCCAAGAAAATCTACAATTGGTTCTAACAACACATTCAGTTCTCCACTCAACAAATCACAAATAGAACCATCACGTCAATGGACAAGGTAAATTCTTTCATAACAGGAACTGTTAGCAGGCTTGGACCAGATCCACTCATCCCCCCATTCCTCTCCTTTAGGGTCTACATGCTGCTGTTACCTGTATAAGTGACGGTTGTCTTCAAAATCTTCCTGACCCCATTTTCCCTTGATGTCTTCAATAACGTGATTTTTCAAGAATTTCTTTAGCAGCTGGACCGTTTGTTTGCGAGTCACTTCAGGGCCGAAGTTCTGACTGCACCTCAGCAGCTCATGCAGCCAATCCACAGCTTCAGCCGCTGTGAAGCAATGCTCATAACTCTTGAAACAACAGCGATGTTTCCGTAAGGGCATCCTAGCTCGAAAAAGCTCCACTGTTTCATTCCACTAGGGGAAAACAGAGAATGACATTTAGTAATCAACTAATTTTTTTAAATGTTATTACATCCCAAATATTTAAACCGATGAATGTAATTTTTCCTTTTAAAAATCTGCTTGGATAAATGGAGTCCTGCAAATTTTTTATTGAAAGACTTCAAACTCTAAAGAAAAGTTTTGAAGAATAAATGGTGACAATGGTTGCACAACAATGTGAATGTACTTAATACCACTGAACTATATGCTTGAAAATGGTGAAAATAGTTTTACAATATGTATATTTTATCACAATTAAAATAAAAATATATCAATAGAAAAAAGTCTAAAGCAAATGCAACTTTTCAAGGCTAGTTCATCATTTATTTATTCAAGAAGTACGTTTTGAAGCCTCTAACCCTCGCTTGGGTGAGGCAAAGACATAAAATATAACCAAAATGTTTGTACCCCCATAATACCCTGAAATAAAAAAAAAAAAAAAGAAGTATGTATTGAGACGGCTGTAAAGTTGCTGTATTAATGGGTTTTTACATAAATGAAAAAGTATGTGATAATAAATGGTTAAAACTAAGCCCTTTATGCATAATTCATTTCTCAGAGTCCCATGCATAACATGACTTTACTTCACTCAGCAAATATTTATAGATCATTTATTATGTGAAGCATTACATGGGGAGAAGAGAAGAGAGGTGCATAAGATAATATAATAATACTGCCTGATGGCTCAAGACCATAAAGATAAACCTTTAAAAGTAAATAGCCAGTTTTTGCTTATATGCAAAACAAAGCTGTTGGAAAGAATAGCTACTACATACTTCAAATAATATATTAGTTTAAAACCACCTCATGATTCTGAGACTCTTTTGAAAGAACCCAGAGGTTTCAGTATGCATGGTATCTTCAGAGATACCACATGGAAGCAGTAGACAGAGTGGAGTGCAGGCTCTGAAGTCAAATATTGCTGGGTTCAGAGGCTGCTGTGCTACTGACCAGCTGGGCAACCTCCAAGTCATTGCTAGTTAGGCCTACATTTCTCCAGCTGTAAAGCAGCACCCACATGATAGGGTTGTTACAAAGACTAGACGAGATAATGTGAGATAACATCTATGAAGCCTATCACAGAGCCTGTCACATAAGAAATACGTAGTAATTGTTAGATATTATAGTATCACTGTTGTTATATTTATTATTTGGGTGGGTATGGCTGTCAGAGCCGAGCGAATATATTGAGAAGACCGCTTAATGGAGTCTCCATTGACCAGGGTTTAGTCCAGCATCTGGGGACAAAAATGTGGCTTTGGTGCAGTTAACACTTTTCTGTAGAAATTTGTACTAAATAAAAACATGGCCCCAGAAACTCAGAAAATTTCAGATTTGGGGAGTCAAAAACCATGGAAATTAAAATGGGAGACATGTGTCATGCACAGTCAGCCTGCTAAGAAACAGCATACCACATGCTGATTTGACCCACTTTAGTTAAATCCACAGAATATATACCCCACTGCTTCCATTTTATTTAGGAACCTTTTAAGAAAGCACTATTGTCAGATTGCGTTACATACTGACTCACTATAATATGCTGCTGGCAATGCTCACAACACAATGTTCCTGACCTCGAAGCGAAGAAACTCTGAATCACTTCACTAGGACAGAATCATCCCCAACAGAATGGGGAAAACATTAGGTATAGAGTTAGACATGGGTTCAAATCCCAGTTCTGCCATTTAGTGGCACCAAGCACAGGGCTTGGCACATGGTAAGTACTCAAAAAACATCCAGTTTCTGCCAGCAAATGAGGAGGGTGGCAAAAAGGAAAAAAACAAAAAAATCCAGTTTCCTTCCACTCCAAGACATCACTGAAGGGGCACACAAGCTACCATGTCTCACAGCATCCTTGAAGACAAAAACCAGATGTCTCTCTTAGATGTCACTTTCCAATAACTTCATGACAACTCAGCTTCTTCCTCCTTACTGGTGCATGAAGTTACATCAGTCAGCAGGAAATCAGGAAGCAGAAAGGCCCAGAATAAAGAAGCTTATTCATTTAGTTCATACCGGAACCATTAAGGACAGAGTATTGACACATTCAGCATCCCACCAGGCAGCTAGCAGAGGGAAGAGGTAGTAGATACACACTGGCAGTGCTGGAGAACACTTGTTATACGAAAACAATTAAAGCCTTTCCATAGTCCTATGCCAGAGACACCAAGGACACTAACAGGGATGGATGTTCCTGGCACCCCTCAGAATTGTCCCACCCCGTCATGAGGCTCTTGCCTAAAGTCTTTGCTTCTATTAATAAAATATAAACATGTGAATAAATAACTGTCCTTTTTGTTCCTTTTAGACTAGAATTTTACAAACTTTTCTCCCCATTGTGCCTTTGTATACATATAATACTCATAATAAACCATCTTTCAGAAATAAAGGAATTTACTCCAAACTACACAGCTAATAAGTGGTAGAACCAATTTGTATATTCAAATCTGTATCTTGAATCTAAAATCCATGTTCTCTCTACATTCTTCTGAAAATAAAAAATGTTAAAGGGAAAACAAAAGTCTCATCTCCATAGTTTTAAAGCTAGCCCCAGAAAAGAATCTAGTAAGTGTTCAATAAATGCTTATTTAAGATTTGATCTCTTTTTATTCAGGCATTCTACTTTTAAGGATTCACCATGTATTTAGAAGCATACATATGAGACAAAAAACATTTACAAGTTGAATTTTATGTTGAATTATATTTAATAAATCCAGGTGTTTAAAAAAAGCATTTATAAGAATTTTTCGTATACTGTTTATATCAGAGAAAAATTAGAATTTGAATAGAAATTGATTCTATTTAATGTGGAATAACCATAAAACAGAATTCTATCAATAGCTCTAGACAGACATAGATACAATTAAGTATGAGAAAAAGGTGAAACACAATATACATAATCTGATCCTATCTACTTTAGTATATGCATATAAAAAGCTAAAAGAATATATAACAAATTGTTCGAAAAAAAAGAAAAAAAGAATCATCTCTTCTGAGATAGAAACATGGGCAACTTTTACTGTGTAACATATTTCCACAACATATTAATTGTTTACAACGATCACGTGTTACCTCTGGAAGCAAAAAAAAAAAAAGAATAAAGATTTTTTTTTTATGTATAATGTAAGGAACAATATTTGCAGGTGAAAATAAAGAAATCACTTTTTTAATAACTTAGTATATAATGCCTAAAAAAGTTCTATCTTGGTAATAAATATCTAATACTGATAAAGTATATCTATTTTTCTCCAGCCTCAATAGAATCATATTTAGTGTCTTTGTACTTTATTTCCCCCACTTAAATTATATCTTAAACATTTTTCTCTTTTTTAATTTAAAAAAATATGCACTGGGTAGCTACTATGTCAATATATATAGATCTAACTCTCTATATTGCATAGTATTCTGTTTTATGGATATACCATACTTCGATCACTTCTATCTCATAATATTACCACACTGTGGTATAATAACCGCATTTACGAAAAGGACCCAGCAAATTGGGAAGAAGTGCCTTCATGTGTATGAAAACTAAAGAGAATATTGTGCACCAAGCCAGAGGCATCCAAATTCACACCTCTTGATTTATACTTCAGTCACTATGTCACTTTTCAACATGACAATTAAAAATTCTGCAGAACATATTCCTTTAAAAATAAATCCACACAATTACATCTTCATCAGCCATCCTAGATTAAACAAAATGTTCACATATAAATTTTCTTCCTACATAATTACTTCAACATCTTTTTAGGAATCTAGGCTTCCCGTCGGTTCTCTTAAAAGTCCTCAAAATTCATAGTCATATTATCATAACCATAGTCTCCTTCTCTCACTCTTCTCCTTCCAAGTATATCACTTCACAAACTCTGAATCTTTTATTTCTCACCTCTGTGCCTATTATAATCAGATTTTCTGATTTTACCTTTTTCTTTCAATTATATTTCTGATCTCACAGTGGCTTTTTTGTTTGTTTGTTTTTTGTTTGGGGGGTTTTTATTTACCCAACCCTGGTTCCTGTTTCCCTTCTGATCATACCTTTCCTTCCAGGTTTCTCTTCATACTCTCTACTGCCCAACCACCTAAGCCACTATTGTCCTATTTTTCTTCTATCTTCGATGGCCTACCTTCTCATCCATACTAGCAATTCCTGAGTATACAACAGCAGGTGCTTGAAAGTCAGAAGTGGGGTTTCTGCATGCATGCACCCTAGATATGTAACACAGTAAACAACCCACACTAGGTATTCAACAGCAAATGCTTAATTGGTCTTTAACTTTCTCTACTTTTTTAAACCAACTTCTTAACCTCGTGAAATTTAATTCTGCTCTAACTCCCAATCATGTTTTCCACCTGGCCAAATTCAAACAGCTTTTTGTTCTTAACCATATTAATCTTTCTACTTCCTTTGACACTGTTATGAGTCATGTTCCAAATTAAATTGGGCCAGGTTTTAAATCTTTTCTAAATTTCTTAAAAACACACACAGAAACAATGCAAGCCATAGAGTAGAATAACATATATCCAGAATTTCTAAAACAAAATTAAAAATTCAAATCAATAAGAAAAAGACACACCAATAGAAAATAGAAAAAGACTTAAACAGGCACTTCACAAAAAGAGATCTCCAAATGTCCTATAACATATGCAAAGATGCCATACCTCATTAATTATCAGTGAAATGCAAAAGAGCTCTACAGGTAAGTATCACAACATGCCTATCCAAATAGCTAAAATGAAAAAGATAGGCAGATCCAGCAATTTCACTATTGGGTATTTACCCAAAAGATGTGAAATCAGTATGTTAAACTATGTCTGCACACTCATATTCAATGCAGCACTATTCACAATAACTAAGTTATGGAATCAACCTAAGTGTCCATCAACAGACGAATGGATAAAGAAAATGTGGTATATATACCCAATGGAATACTATTCGGCCTTAAAAAAGAAATGTCATTCGTGACAAGATAGATAGAATTGGAGAACATTATGCTAAGTGAAATAAGCCATGCACGAATACTGCATGTTCTTACTCATATGTGGAATCCAAAACAATTGAACTCAAAGAAGCAGAGAGTAGAATGGTAGTTGAGGGGAGTGGGGAAAATGGGGAGATAACGGTCAATGGTACAAAGCCTCAACTAGACAGGAAAAATAAGGGGGTTTTTCTTTGAGATACATTGCACAGCATGGCAAATATAGTAAATAATAATGTATTGTACATACAAAATCACTAAGTAATAAATTTCAGGTGTCCTCACCACAAAAAAAATGAGTATTTGAGAGATGGATATGTTAATTAGCTTGAGTAAATTCCATTGTATCCATAAATCATAACATCACTTTGTACCCCATAAATATATACAACTATAATTTGTCAATTTATAATTTAGAAATAAAATTTTTTTAAAATACAAAAAAAAGATACTCAATACTACTAAGTGCTGCTGAGAAGGTGAAGGAACTAGAAAATCATGCATTGCTGGAGGGAATATAAATTGGTACAACCACTTTGAAAAATAGGTTGGCAATATCTACAAAAGCTAAAATGTTTTGAATTCTCACACTTTTACTCTTCTGCACGAACTTTCAACTCATTGCATTCCTCTATACAAGAAAAAAAAATCCATTAGGGCCAGGAGCAATGCCTCATGCTTGTAATCTCAGCACTTTGGGAGGCCTTTACATTTAACATCAACAGGTTAAATGTAGCCGGACATGGTGGCACAGGCCTGTAGTCTTAGCTACTGGGAGGGCTGAGATGGGAGGATCACTTGGGCCCAGGAGTTCAAGGCTGCAGTAAGCTATGATCATGCCACTGCACTCTAGTCTGGATGACAAAGTGAGATCCTGTCTCAAAAAAAAAAAAAAAATCCATTATCATTCAGAATGGATTTTTAACTCTTCTATTGGCAGCTGGCTTTCATTACATACTAGAAAATATCTAACAAAACAACCCTATTGAGGGCTCACATCTCTTTTTAACAACAGAATTTATAAATAGAATTTTGAATTTACTTAATATGATTCTGAATGGCATTTATCATTATGGATTATATTTACTTAATACATAGACACTTTAGATTTTCAAAGCCTAGTGAGGACCTTGGTCTCTGTTCCCACTTATTTCCAAATATAATCGAGTGGTTATTTGGCCACTCTCCTCAGAAAAAAAAATTATTATCTTTAAATAATCTAGCAATATACCATTCTCAGTCACATTTATAAAGAAAATATCCAAAATATCCTATGTCAACAAAGAATAAGAGCTTGAGAATGTGTTTTTTTCCATGATATCACATTTGAAGAGATCTTCACAGCAAATGAGACAAAATAGTTTTGTGTGATTAAAAAACATATTTTGTTTTACTTATTAATTTCAGAACCCTAGTTTAAAGGAAAAAGAATCACACAACTGTTTTTGCTTAACATCATGAGGCAAATCATAAGCTACAACACTGAGTGGTGTGCTTCCTGTTCTTTTCTCCAGGATATTTATTCAATTCCTTCCCTCTTAGTACCAAAAATATTATGTCAATGGTGATACAAAGAGCACTGGTCTGGGAGTTCAGTGACACCAATGCTAGATCTACCTGCACTTGCCAAATACTCGCTGTGTGACCTTTCCATTCTAGCTCTCAGAGTCAAGGACAGCTATGCCTTTTAAAGTTTGCCAGTTGAATGAGACCGTATAGACAACTCAAGATAAGTTCAAAGAAAAGATCAGTAGCTTTAAGCAGTTTTTAGAAAAAGGATTCTCATTCTCTTCACTTTAATGAACTATTTATATGTGAGTTACAAAAAGGAAAGTGATTTCAGTGAAGATGTATAAATGGCTAATTAGCTTCCATATTCATCACAAATTGAGTCTGTCATTTGCTTTTTGCCATAAAAATTTATATAATTTGTAAAATATTTTCAAATAAGACTTTAGTGCTTTAGAAGATGGAGCTGTAGATGCTTTGAGAAAGTACAGAGAACATGAAAGGAGGAAATAAAGGCCTAGTGTTTGTATACCAATACATTTTTTTCCCCAAGCCTTTCCTGCAGAAAGACGAGGATGAGGCTGATGTTCAGACAAGGGGGAAATGGTATGCTAGAGGTGGGGAAGGAAAGGCCATCTAGGGCAGATAAGTAAAGAGAGGACCCAGACATAAACTTTATGATTTACCTGTAAAAGGTTTAAGGTATAACTGAATTATACTGGGGAAACAATTACAGATTTAACAATGGGGAAAAGCACCTTTAAATGTCAGGTGCAAATACGGATAGCAGGAATCCTCACTTAGAAAAAAAACTGGCTATTGTTTTCTATTTTCCAACTCTTAGTTTCATTATTATATTTCTCAAATAGTATAAAGTTGAGAACTGAATTGATTACCTCAGAAATTCTGGTGAGAGTGAAATGTTTTCATTAATTAGCCACATAATTTTTCTGCTTAATTTGATCAGTCTAAACGTGGCCTGAATATAATTTCTTGGGGACTGAAGACTTCTAGAGAGCAGAAAGCACTTTTCTTTATAAATTCCTTTGATAATATTTTAATGTGACTGAGAATCCAGCAGTCTCTATACATGGACCCTCTGTATCCATGAAAAGAGGCACCTCATACAATTCTGTGAATATGAGATTTAAAACAGTTCCAATTATGATGTAATTTATATATTTTTTAGTCTAAGGCAGGAGGAATAAGGACTAATTACGCTTCCCGATGTTTCCCTTGCATAAGTACTGTTAGCAAATTGGTTGGGGGAGTCAGACGCCTTACTTTCCCGCCCCAAAGGAGAGTTAAGTTTTTGAAAGTCCCTGATAAGGCACAACCTCTACTTCATCCCTAAAGTTAGACCAATAGCCCTGACCCCAGATGGTTTCCAATGTTCAGACAATTGTGAAGTGGGAGCAGACATGAAAACACCATTTTTAAAAAACCCCATTTGTTCCCTGCCACACCACCCATACCTCTTAGCAGCTAGCCCAAAAGAAAATTCAAATTTATATGTGTTGGATTTTTCTTAAAGGAATAATCATTCTGGGGGTCTATAGTGGATTGTTGGCAAAGATGAGTGCAATAATTCCTCTCACCCTGTATCACACACACCTCTGCAATGTGACTTTGCCACTCTGCCCTTCAAGAAGCGGAGTTGAAATTCTGGAATCCAGACTTAGCTATTTGACTTGCTTTGACCAATGACATTTGAACAAAAAGTCACAAGTTGAAACCTTCATTTAGCTAGGCTAGGCTGGAACCACGAGACCACTATGTGAAGACGCCTGGGCTAAGCTGTCTCCACTTGGCCCAGCTAACGGCCAGGACAAAGTCCAGTGGCCGGCCATATTACATCATCCAGTCCCAGCTAAGTCACCAGATGATTGTGGCATGTAAGTGACCCCAACAGAAGAACCACTGACCTGAGTCCAGCCCAGATTGCTGACCCACAGAATCATGAGCAAATAGTTGTCATTTTAAGCTGAATGAAACAATGTCACAGACTCCCCCAAGTCCCCCGAAATCATATATAAAATTTCATGAGTATCTGGCACGTGCATTTTTCTGTGAAAAAGATCTGTATTCTTTACCAGATTCTCAAAGCGGTCTATCCTTTAGTCCACTCTAGTAATCCTTTGAGGCAGAAATCACGAAAATTACTGGCTCCAGACCATAAAGGAGGCAAAGTACACCTCTGAATAACAAAGCTTTCTCCCCACGAGAAAAGGCAGCACCCAGGATCATCAGGATTCAGACCAGCCATCCGGGCCAACCCCTCATTTAGGTAGGTGCTGACACAAACGCCAGGGGCCGGAACCGTGGCCAGGGTGATCCACTCCAGGCCTGGGCACCTTTAGAACACCTTGTCAAGTGTCACTTAAGTGCACTCAGGACAGAGACACGCCCTGCATGGATGGCCCCGAACGGTGAGCGTTACAGGGGACGGGGTAGCCCTCTGCCACATTCAGGCATTCGATTCCTAAGGACCAAGAAAAGAAAAGAAAAGAAAAGAAAAGAAAAGAAAAGAAAAGAAAAGAAAAGAAAGAAAAGCCAGGCGCCACACACGCCTGTACTCCCATCTACTCTAGAAGCTGAGGCGGGAGGATCGCTTCAATTCAGGAGTTCGAAGCCAGCCTGGGCAACATAGCGGGACTCCATCTCCAAAAAATATACAATTATTATAATAACAAATAAAAATAAGATTCAGGAGGACAACGGGCGAGGGGACCGGCTGGTTTTGGAGGGCTTTAAATGAAGAGGTGTCGTTTATTGACGAGAACCCAGTCAACATCTGGGGGACGAAGCTGCACCCACCCGACCGGCTGGCTCCCGGCCGGGTTCCCCTTCTCTGAGCCTCGTCCATTAAAGGGCGACCCCGGCCGACTTACGTCCGCCTCGACACCGGGCCCAAGCTGCCCCGCAGAAGCGAGAACCGACAAGTATGCTGTCCGCAGGCAGGCCGCGGGTCGCGGCGCCCGCGTCTCCGCCAAAGTCTCCGCACGCCCACTCACCAGCTTGGTGGCCCGGTATGGCCCGGGCCCCACGATGCGATGCTCCATGGCCCGCTGGCAGGGGCGGCTGAGGCAGCGCCAGCGCGGAACCCCGAGAGCCAGCGGCTCCGCAGTTTGAATCGCGAGCCCGCGAGCTGCGGGCGCTGATTGGACGGGGAGGTGGCACGTGACCGGAACTGCACTGGGGGTGGAGGGTCGGGGTCTCCTAGGAGACCGCCTGTGGCCTAGCGCGCTAGGGGCGCGGAGCCAACCAGGGCGGAGTCGGTGGCCCACGGTCGCCCCACCGCTGGCACACGGTGGGCCGGTGTGACTGACAGTGCGCGGGCGTGTCTGCGCGTTGGCGGAGCCGCCTGGAGCCCTTCCCGGACTTCCCCCGCGGCCCACCCCGCGCACACACGCTTTCTCGACAAAGGAGTCGATCAAAGTGTGTAATCCAGTGACCGAAACCCAGCTTGTGACTACATAGATGAATCTTTGTCCTCCCTACCAAGTGCTCCTTGAACCTGGAGGTGCTGCTGACGGGGAGAAGTGGGTAGCGAAACGAAGCGAGTTGACAGCCTGCACAAGTGGAGGGACATTTAAAAACTAGATAAAAACACATGGTCACAGCGATTGTAGATAGTGTGTAAGAGGAATAAAGAGCTGGTAAAGAGCCCAGATTCCACTTGTTTTGTTCTCTTGATAGAGTAGTGTTTTCTCCTTCAATTTGAGTTCTTTGTTTTGTATCTGACTGAAACTTTCAGTCCTTTGCTGTAGGATTCTGAGTCTTTTTTTGCTGCTCAGAATTCTCCCCCTGGGAACTTTGGTCCGATTTGCAGTTATGCAAAGGGACACATGAGGTCACTCTCTGTAACTACCACTGGAGTTGAAAGTTCCAATCTGGTCACTCAGTGAGTACCCAGGGTAAACAAGACATCATAAGAAAGCTGAGTAAAGGATCTGACTCGCACATTATCTCACCCTGATAGCACCTTCCACTCCACTTCCCCATTTGCTGCTTTAGATTTTTATTAAGCCACATTTAGAAAGCCCATGAAATTCCTGGGATGATGTATGCATTGCTTTTGTAAGCAGAAAAAGCAATAAAAATATTTAGTGAATTCTTATCAGAACTTTCTTTTTTAACCTCTGAACTCGGTGGAAGAGATCTGCTTGTCCTTGGTAACGGATACCAAGGGATACTTACGTGCTTGACACAACAGAGAGAAGGCAAAACAGGAATTTTAGAGCAGTGTCCATCTGGGACCTGCCACCACCAACCATGGAGGTGGAATTGAGATATGATACAAAACGTCATGCATTAAATTATGCAGCTTTCCAGATCTGTAATGATCATAGAGTTTGAAGTTCCATAGGTCTGGGTTTCAATAATGACTGGTATTTCTTATTAAAGCTGAGTGACTTCAGGCTAATCATTTAATTCCCATTTACTCCCTGGTAAAATGGGAATATTGATGGTTGTCTTGCAGAGTTGTTGTAAGGACATGAGATAATGCATGTGAAGTACTAAATACAGTGCCCAGTATGTAGCAGGAATAAAAAGAACTATTTTTTTTTTTTTTTTTTTTTGAGACAGAGTCTCACTCTCTTGCCTGGGGCGAGTGAAAAAGAACTATCTTTTAAAAAAAAATCATGCCAGCTTCTTGAGCATTTTCCCAAGAGTCCATTATCAGCCACAGATAAGATATTAATAATTCCTGTTACCAGAAAGGTATATCTCCAAAGGATCTACCTATCAGAGGCCACAAAGAGTCTTTGTGAATGTATTAATAGTTTCAATTGGACTGCTGATCATCTATCAGTCTTCCAGCATGATACCCACACACACACAAACATAATCATTGAAATTTCTCACCCATTCTGTGCCCTAGAAAGCCAACAATTTCTACCTTTCTGATCTGTGCCCCCGTCACAGTGGCCTTCTTTCTGTTCCTTAAACACACTGTCTGTTCCTACTCCAGCTTTTGCCGTTTTCCTGCCATGAATGTTCTTGCCCCAGCTCCTAGCACAGCCTTCTCCATCTCACCGTTAAGGTCTCAGTTCTAACCCTGCCAACCTACAAAAGTCTTCCCTGAACTTCCTGTGTAGAGAAGTCTCACACCCTCACCTGACACTAGCACTGTTTTATTTTCTTCATAGCACTTATCTAGAATTATTAATAATTACTTTTTATCTTCTACATCTGCAATAATGGTTATCAAATAAAGGAGTTTGACCTTCTGGGAACACTTTGGAGATTTGTGGGGATGTTTTCCAGTTTTTAAAAATATGGGAGGGCCCCTTACTGGGTTATATTGTGGACAGAGGCCAGGGGAACTAACTATATGTCCTTCGATGCCTAAGTTAGGCCATACAACCACCAATTACCCAATGTTCTGCATGACTTTTTAGTGTCCTACCAGACATTCAGGTAAGTGAAAACCCTGTTGTAGTTATCTGAGCCCAGAAACTAGCTCCATGTTACATATAAATTAAAAAACAAATTGGACAGTTTTAGTACATATTTAAGTTTCCAGTAATGTTACAGTCTCTATTTTATTTAGGATTGTACCAAAAGTTGCTCACCATGTCAGAAACCATGTCAGTAATGGGACCCCAACTTGTGATGTTTTAAACACATACCCGTGTCAGCCTATATCTAGATGTAACAGTTGAATTCATGGGAAATGTGCATACAGATACAATATACTTATTTAGCCCTTATTTCAAAATGTCAAATATAGAGAAAAAAATGACATTATTTTTACAAATAGATGCGAGTATTTGCCTTATTTATTCTATCTTTCTGGCTTAATCATGCTTAGGTATTTATTTACATTTTGAAATAAATATTGCTTTATTATAAATTCCTTTTATTTCTCCTTATATAAAAGAATATGATGTTAATTTTTAATTATGTGTAGGTTGATTATCTGTGAATTTCATTTTAGCTGCGATCCAAGAGCCATTTGCTCTGCCCTGGAATATAACTCTATGAGATCAAGGATCTCTTATTTCCCACTGCATCCCAGTTCCTATAACAGTATCTGAGTCATAATAGATGCTCAATAAATTTTTTTGAATAAATGATATGTCTTTGTTTTAATGTTAAAATGTTTTAACTTATTCTTGAGTAAAATTGAAATGCAAGGGAGATTCCACAGTTTATCATGCAGCTTTCCATACCCGAGCATGGCACAATCTTCTCTCTCCCTCTCTGTAAGTACCACAGTTCAGTAAGCACAAAAAGAAACTAATTTATTTTTTCTCAATAGACTCATGTCTGTTTTTACAGAATATTTATCTCTGTGGCTTATCTAGCAGGAACTTAGAATTGGCCAAATTTGTGGCCAATTCCTAACAACCATAAAAAATGTAATAATGAGTTGTTGTATTTTTCTACCTTTATTTTCTGCTTTATTCTGTGGTATTATATAAATAAATCATAAACTGTCTCAAATCCTTTTTGGAACGAGGTACCCACTTCTTGTAAGAAATAAAATCATTACATTCGTAAAGCAGCTTTCAAAGCTTTTTCACATTATCTCATTTGATGATCACAACTATTTGGATATGTAAATATGAAGAACCCCACTTTACTGTTAAGAAAGCTAAGCTTCAGAGAGGTTAAGTGACTTGCTTGGGGTCCCACGGCCAGTAATTATCAGAACTTGGACTTGAACCTAGACTTTCTGCCATCAAAGCCTGTGGGTAGAGTTTGGTTTGGTTTCTTGGTTGATCGATTTTTACTAATACCTTTAGGAATCAAAAAGGATAGTTTTCAAACGTAAAGTAGAATTGTATACTTTTATTTACAAAAAACTCATTTCAGGAGAAGGGAAAAGAGAAGATAAAAAACTTCCTAAGTCTTTCCAAATGACCTTGATACAGTTTGGATATTTGTCCTCTCCAAATCTCATGTTGAATTTCGATCCCCAATGTTGGAGGTGGGGCCTGATGAGAGGCATTTGTGTCATGGGGGTGGGTCCCTCACGAATGGCTTGGTGCCATCCTGGCGGTGAAGCGTGAGTTCTCACTCTATTAGTTCACACAATACTTGATTGTTAAGAAGAGTCTGCTACCTCCTCCCCTCCTCTTCCTCCCTCACCATGTGACATGCTGGCTTCCCCTTGCCTTTGGCCACGCATGGACGCTCCCAGAGGCCCGCACCGGAAGCACATGCTTCTTGTACAGCCTGCAAAACCTTGAGCCAAATAAACCTCTTTTCTTTATAAATTACCCAATCTCAGGTATTCCTTTATAGTAATACAAAACAGACTAAGACAGACACCAAGAATGAGTTTCATAAAAATCACACACTTGAGTTCTTTTTTAGCCCTCTGATTATGGTTCGGTTTGTTATTGTTATTATTTTTGTATTACTTGGGATTGGTTGCATATGAAGTGTATATTTAATCAGATTACCGCCCCCCAAAAAAGTTCAACTCCCAGTTATGTCTCAATTAAATCACTAAATGTATTTGGATACTCCAAGTATAGCAATTTTAATAAACTGCTGTGCATACGCTTCTCTGGTATATTTAAGTGTGAGATCCTGTAGAAACTTTGACTCAGTCTCCAAACATCTTCGCAAGGTAAATATCAGTGGTGAGAACTGGCTGTTTCACCATCACCTGCTTACTTGTCACTGACATTAGGAAATTTCAAGCTGTGGGAACAAAGAGCAGTTGGTGTTAACTGATTGTCATTTTGGAAGTTGTGTTTCTCAATCACATCAAGGAGTGGTTGGAGCTCTGCGTTCACTCCCAGTGTGTTCCTAAATACCATTTTCAGTCCTTTTGCTGCCAGAAAGGCCTCCCAGCTGGTTGGATGGGTCATTTTGAAAGAACTCCTCTGCTGAAACTGGAGTCACTCACTGCTCACATTAGATTTTAGCCTTTCAGATTGTACTACAACTACATTCAGCTGTGATTATTAGCATTTATGCTGTCAAGAAGGTCCATTTGCTGAGATTCTCAAATGTTTTTAAATCTGTAACTTGATTTCTACTGCTCTTGATCTGAACTGACACCATCCTGTTGGGAAATGTTTTCTCAGAACTTGAATCAATACCATTCACCATCAGAAGTGCCATATACTTTGGGATAGGGAAGAGGAAGAATGGATAAAGATGTATGGAAAATATAAAACTGTACCACTTCATTAAAACTGTTGAAATTGTTGAATGATATTTTTATTTCAGCATTTAAAAAAATTAATGCCACATGGCTGGGCATAGTGGCCCATGTCTGTAATCCTAGCACTCTGGGAGGCCAAGGTGGGAGGATTGCTTGAGCTCAGGAGTTTGAGACCAACCAGAGCAAGAGTGAGACCCCATCTCCACTAAAAATAGGAAAAATTAGCTGGGTGTGGTTGTGCATGCCTGTAGTCCCAGCTACTCGGGAGGCTGAAGCAGAAGGATCATTTGAGCCCAGGAGTTTAAGGTTGCAGCGAGCTATGATGATGCCACTGCACTCTAGCTCGGGTGACAGAGTGAGACTCTGTCTTTAAAACACAAACAAAAAATAAATAAATGCCACAAAGAAATAGAGGATTTACATTCATTCAGCAAGTAGAGTACCTACTATGGGCCAGGTACAGTTCCAGTCACTGGAATAATGAACTAAATAAAATGCAGCTTTCAAGAGCTGACATCCTAAGTAGAGGAAGGGACAATAAGCCAACTATAATACATAAAAACATATATTATGTATCGGGTAGTAACTGAGTGCTGGGAAGACAAGTAAAAGACTAAAGCAGAGAGGATAGTGAAAGAGAGATGCTATTTTGGTTCAGGTGGTCAGGGAAGGCATCTTTGATGAAGTGACACTTGAGTAGACAATCTGAGTGAAGTAAGAGGTAGCAAAGGGAAAATCTTCTAAACTGAGACAATGAGCAGCCCATGAGAAAGCTTCAGGTAGACATACGCTTCTCACATCCTGGGAACATGGGAAGGAGGCCAGTGCTGGCTGGAGGGAGTGAAAGGGGGAGTGGAAGAGATGGAGTTGAATACAGAGTGGAGGGGGGCTCCTAGGCAACATTATGGGTCGTGGGATTCAGATTTTATTCTTAATTAGTTGAAAATATATTAAAAAGTTTTGATTGGCAGAGTGTCAAGGACTGAAATAGAATTTTTTAAGCATCACTCTGGCCACTTGGATAATGGACTGGGATAGGGAAGGCGTGGAAGGCAAGAGAGGAGGCAGGAAAACCAGTGAGGAAGATGCTGCAATACTCCAGTAGGACAAAGTAAATACATTTCCTTGGTATGGTGCTTGGCACACGGTGGCGTTCAACAAATATGAATAAATGAATAAGCGAATGAAACTAAGCTTCAAAAATGATTCATTTTTCTTTTTTTTTCCCCAATCAGAGATGGGGTCTTGCTCTTATCGCCCAGGCTGGAGCGCAGTGGCATGTTCATAGCTCACTGCAGCCTCAAACTCCTGGGCTCAAGCAATCCTCCTGCCTCAGCCTCCTAAGTAACTGGGACTATAGGGGTACACCACCACACCTGGCTAAAAGTTATTCATTTCATGAAGATCAATTTGATTCATTCTGACCATAATTGCCATTTCTCATATGAATGTACTCGACAGAATAATAGCTTTTATATTTTCATTTTATCATTAAAGTTCTCTATACTTGCTTTTGTCTTTTGATTTTGGGAAAATACAATCCACACACACTCCATGCCTTGTGTTATAATTGCCCCTCTACCTCCTGCCACCTCACACTTAACACAATCACATTTCAAAGTTATCATAACAAAACCTTTATCAGGGAATACAGCTAAATGGATTTTCCTATTTGGGCACAAGCTCAATTTCTGACACATCATAGCTATGCCACATAGCATGTATAGCAAAGTAGATTTCTTTACACCTAGGAAAGTGACATAATGAAAAAAGAATTTTTAATTAACTTGGTCTGGACAAGAAGCATAGGATGAATTAGAGGAGGAAAAGCTTGGAGATAGGAAAGCCATTTAGAAGATAGCGAGAAGAATATAGGCATGAAATTCCAAGAGCAATAATAGAGTGTTATGTGAAAATAGTTGTGTAATCTTGGATAACACTTAACTTGTCTAAGTATCAGTTTCCTCACCAGTAAAATGGAAATAATAATGGTACCTGTTTCATAGGGTTATTGAAATACTTAATGGAGGAAATACAATCAAAACTCCTAGAATTCTGTTTCTTGTGTGGTAGGCAGAATTCTAAGATGGCCCCTATATATATCCTATATCCACTAGGATATATATCTAGAGAGAGACAGAGACAGAGATGAAGATTTATTATAAGGAACTGGCTCACATAATTACGGAGGCTGACAAGGCCCAAGATCTGTAGTTGGCAAGCTGAAAACTGGAAGAGCTGACAGTGTAGTTGAAGTCCAGGTCCAAAGGCCTGAGAACCAGGGCCAATGCTATAGTTTCAGTTTGAAGGCCAGCAGGCTCAAGACCAGGAAGAGTAAGTGTTCTAGTTAGAGTCTAAAGTAGGAAAAACTGAGTGTCCCAGCTTGAAGGCAGTCAGGCAGAAGAAATTCTCTCTTATTTAAGGGAGAGTCAGTCTTTTATTTTACTCAGGCCTTCAACTGATTGGATGTAGCCCACCTGTATTAGGGAAGGCAATCTGCTTTAACTCAGTCTATCAAATTAAATGTTAAACTCATCAAAATCACACTCACAGAAACACCCAGAATTATGTTTGACCAAATGTCTGGGCACCCTGTGGCCCAGTCAAGTTGCCTCATAAAGTTACCATTACAACTCCCAAGATTCCCAGCCCCTGATGTACATAGATCTCCTTCTACTTATTCAACCAAACACTAATCTACGCACTACTGTGAAGGAATTTTGCACATGTAATTAGGTCCCAAGTCAGTTGATTTTGAGATAGGACAAATATCTAGATGAGCCTACCTAATCACATGAGCCCTGTAAAAGGAGACAGTTTTCTCCAGCTGGTGGTAGAGGGTAGGTCAGAACTGAATTCCACCAACCTGAATGAGCTTGGAAGCAGAATTTTCCCTAGAGCCTCTGCAAGAGAACTCAGCCTGATGACTTGATTTCAGCCTTCTGATACCTGACGTACACTGAGCAGAGAGGCAGCCACACCATGCCAAATTTCCACCTACTAAACTGTGAGCTAATAAATGGGTATTGTTCAAAATCCAGTAAATTTCTAATTCTTATGTACCAGTAGAAAACTGATATATATTGGACATAGAAAATTCTCACGTTTGTTCTAGCTACTGCATGGCAGTAACAAGAATGGAAGAAATGTCAATATTTAATGAGTGACTAGTTATAAGGGATCAGGGAGGGAAAACAATCAAAGATGTCTTCAAACATCATCTGGAAGACTGGCAGAAAGATTGCACCATTAACAACAGCAAAACAGGAGTTGTCGGGATAAGCAAGAAGCAGCGTGGAGAAGGGGTCTCAGACTCTACCTTGCTTAAGAATCACCAAGGTAGCTTGTGCAGAGGTACCTACAAGTACTTAGATTCCACAGCTTATTTATGGTTTTGACTATGTGCTAGCAGCCCCATGTACAGACTTCTAACCTTGATGAGACAAAAACCCGAAACTCCCACCTTGGAGGCTAACGTGTAAGAGAATGTAATCTAGCTTGTAAGAGACCCTAGCCAACCACCTAGGATCCTCAGTTCAATACACGTTTGCTATTCTTTACTTTTCATGCTTATGCATGTTATAGGGAAAATATTATGTTATACTAGTACTTGAGAATTCATGCAAATCATTGGACTTCTCCCTCATAAATGCCAAGAGCCAAAAGAAGTTGGGATTTGGACATGCAGCATCTGATTGACAGTGAAACATACAAATAGAGATAACTCATGGTTGAAAATACTAGACTAAGAGGTCAGGGAACAGTTGGGGAAGTTTGAGGGAGGAAGACTTGAGAAAGAACAGAGAACCTCTCCAATGTCCCATTTCAGGTTTTTGGTTTACTACCCTGACTGACCCGTTTCTCTGGCCCTCAGTCCTGCTGCTTCACCCTGTGTCTAGACTTGTCTGCCCACACTTGGCACTTCACTTACCACAGTCCCTCAGCCTCCTCTGGGCTGCTGATCACTCTGTTAGGAGCTTGGCCCACTCTTGGTTCTTGATTCCATCCCCGGAGGCTAAAGCTCTGGACGTCTATCAAAGACCTTCTCCTCTATTTCACTTGTAAAAGCAAAAGATCCAAGTTTTCGTCTCAGCAGAATTACAAATTATTACATATTATTGAACTTTTGGGTAGCTGACAAATGGTCCAATGATACAGTGTAGTATTACTAGATCGGTTGCCTGATCCATAACCCCTAAGCTCAGTTTTAAGGGATATCTAAAAAGTAGAATCAAATTATTGGCATTTAAAAAAGATTCATCACAAATGGTCACTGAAATAGTAAAGGTACTTTACATAGCTGGAAAAAATTCAGTTTACAAAAAAAAAAAAAAATCAGGGTGGGAGGATGGGAAATATACAGAACTTTTGGAAAGCAACACTGTCAGGTCTTATAGCCAGATGCGTGTAAGCGGTAAGGTGCTCAGGGCAGGGGTTGCTTCCTGCAGGGCATGATAGTTCACAGGGAATTTTCCATTCCTGGTGGCAACAGCAGAGGAGCCCAAGCCCATGAACCACACATACACACAGGAGTCCAGAATGAGAAGTGGAATAGTGGTCAGTGTCATTAAGCAAGAAACAGGATGAAACTGAGATTGTGAGGCAAAAGCAGTTGGGGAACACGGAAGGTCTGTGAGCTGGGGCTGGGGTAGGGTATCTGCATGCATTGGGCTATCTCAAAGGGCTGACAAAGGTAACAATGGTGATTGTGTTTGCCTGCAACACTGCTGCTCTTATTTTCTTTCAGAGCCAAGCAACTGAAACTGGCTTGGATATTAAAAACAAAATCATTTTAAGCTTTTGTCCTTACTGATGACGGTTACTTTGTATTTTATATTTTTCTTTTGCATATTCCTGACACATATTTTTCTTTCTTTCTTCTTTCTTCCTTTTTTATAATTGTCAAAGGTTTTAATGATAGTTCAAATTATTTGCTTATCATTTAATCATATTCTAAACATTTTGAATCTCAATACATCCTCTGTGGTAGAAACAATATACATTTTTTAAAATCTATTTTTTTAGAGCAGTTTCAGGCTCCCTGACATATGCATATCTTCTTCCATTTTCAACATCCCCCACCAGAGTGGTACATTTTGTTATGATTAATTTTTTTTACTCTGTATTGGATTATAACATACACAGAGAAGAGTGCACAGATCATCTGTGTATCGTTCAGTGAATTTGCACAAACTAAACACATCCTTGTAACTGGCACCCAGATCGAGAAACCACAAAGAGCAGCCGTGTCCCAGCAGTTCCATGGGGTACTGGAGAGCACTCTGGACCCTGAATCCAGCCATCCAAGTTCAAGAGACAAAGCATAACCAGCAAGTACCTAAGAAGACCTTCTCCTGTCACCTCCAGTTTCCATCCTCTAAGGATAACTGGTACAGATCTTTCACTATGTAACAAAAAAGGGAAGCACAAAAGTATACTCCAGACCACAGATGGAATAGGTACTGAGTGACAAATTACCAGGAATTTAGTCCAACTATATACACTGTAACCCAAAAACCAACTTTGAAAAGTGAAGGAGGAGGGGATGAAAGAATTTTATTTAATGGACAAAACTCTTACAGCATTCAGTTTTGGCCTTGACTAGATATTCCATTTGTGGATTTTCCCCTTTTCATTTACAACTAAAAAGAGACTTTCTAGACATTCAAATTTATTGGCTGCATTTTCTTGTCTAGCTTTCTCTGAAAAGTCTCTGGATTGCTTCTGGAATTAATTGACAGGGCAGTGGTTTGATGCCACTTTCAATGAAGGATTCGTAGGAAGAGTGGCTGTGCAGAGTTCACTATGAAGTTTCCCCCAAACCTGTCTACACACTGGGATCCTGGAGACTCTTTAAAAAACAGTGGCCAAGGCCTGACTCCAGAGCTCCCTTGGGTAGAGGGAGGATCAGAGCAGTGACCACAGAAATGCCATTATCATCTGACCTCCCACAGGCAAACAGAGCTGGAGTTGGGGTTCTGCAGGCCTTGTCATGAAGTGTCCTGAGGACCTGGGCAGGATCCTAGGGAGAGTGGTTCTTGCCAGTTCTTCTGTGCTTGAAGCTGAAGTTATCAGAACTAGCATCCTAAAGGAATGCTAGATAAAGGCCATAAGGAGCATCAAGTCAGGTCTTCAAACTGAGCCAGGAAAAGTGCATAGCCCAAGGAGATGGAAACAGAGGAGGTACGATGAGAGAGGAAGTTTGGGGCAAATCCTGGAGTAACAACAGAACTGCAGTGCAAATAGCCAGAACCAAGTGTTGACCAGGAGCCTTTAGAGAGACAAGGACCAAACACCATCTACTGAAGATTCTTGCCCCGAAAATTGAACCTAAACCTGACCATATCTCCTTGGTATGATCCGAGTAGCAATTTATAGGAAATGCAGAAGATGCAAGAATATTGGGGGTGGGGAAACCAGCAAATTCTGGAATGTGGGAAATTCTATAAATGACCAGGTGTTTGCAAGTGCACAGAAGGGAGTGGATAGAGGATGAAGGGAGAACCCACAAGAGACTTAAGATACATCAACTAATCACAGCATACGGACATTAATATTTGGGTCATGATTCAAAGAACTATAAAAATAACAAAAACTTAAAAAATTAAAAGCAATTGTGAGATAATTGGAAATTGGTATACTGAATAGCTATTTGTGGATAATCATAAAGTTTAAATTTTTAGGTATAATAATTATATTATAGTTATCTTTTTAAAAATTCCTTAATCTTTTAGGGTAGTGGTTCTAGATTTTTAGCATGCATCAGAATCACCTAGAGGACTTGTTAAAACACAGATGATCGGGCCCTACCCTCAGAGTTTCTGACTTTGTAGGACTTTTGGGGGGCTTAAGAATTTCCATTTTCAACATGTTTCCAGGTGTTTGTGATGTTGCGGGTCTGGGGAACCACATGCTAAGAACCATTGTTTTAGATATTTAGAGGTACAAGTGATAAAATCATATAATATCTAAGATATGCTTACATATAATAAGGAGGAATGAACATGGGCAGGGCACAAAACAAGATTGCCCATGAATTGATAATTGTTGAAGCTGGATGATGATAGGTACGTGAGGGATCACTATTACTATTCTGTCCACCTTTATTATGTTTGAAATTTCTATTTAAAAGAATTGTTTTAAGATACAGGAACAGAAAAACCAGAAAAAGCCTTTGACCAAATTCAATATCCATTTCTGATTTAAAAAACAAACAAGGGGGGAGGAGGGGATGAGTAAATTCACACCTAATGGGTACAATGCACACTATCTGGGGGATGAGCACACTTATAACTTTGACTCAAACTGTACAAAAGCAATTTATGTAACCAAAACCTTTGTACCCCCATAATACTCTGAAATAAAACAAAATAAAATAAGTTAGGAGGAGAGGAGAAGTCAGGGCATTCCCTCACCTCTCTGCTTCAGGAAAAGACAAACAAACAAAACCTCTCAATAAACTAGGGATCAGATAGAAACTTCTACCTAGTAATAAGAATCTATGAAAATCCTACAGCTAACATTGTAATTAATGGTGAAAGACTAAATGCTTTCTCCCTAACATTAGCAACAGGGCAAGGATGTCTTCTCTCACCATTTTTATTCAACGTTTGACTGGAGGTTCTAGCCAGTGCAGTGAAGCAAGAAAAAGAAAGAAAATGTCTCTGGATTGGAAAAATAAGTAAAACTGTTTTTATTTGCAAACAACATGATTGTCTATGTAAAAAAATCTTATGAAGTCTACAAAATAGCTACTAGAACTGATGAGAAAACTTTGCAAGACTGCAAGAAGTCAATTGCACTTCTATATGTTATCAGTGAATAATCAAAAATTAAATTTTTTAAAATGCCATTTATAATAGCATCAAAAAGCCAATATATTTCTATCTGGGGACATAAAAGATATGTAAGACCTATCCACTGAAACTATAAAACATTGTCAAGAAAAATTAAAGACACAAATAAATGGGGAGATGCAAAATGTCCACGGATCAGAAGATTCAGGTAACAAATTTGTAATTTCTCCAAAAATTGATCTATAAAGTCTATGCAATCTCAGTCAAAATCCCACCAGGCTTTTTGTAGAAAATGATAAGTTAATACCAAAATTCATAAGGAAATGCAAAGGACCTAGAAGAGCCACTTTGAAAATGAAGGACAAAGTTGGAGGACTAACACTATCTGATTTCGAGACTTTTTACAAAGCTAGAGTAATCAAGAGAGTGTGGTATTGGTGTAAAGATAGACAAATAGACTAAAGGAACAGAAAAGAGTCCAGATATCAATGTATTATACTCCCAACATTTATTTGTAAACAAGTCCTTTGAACTTGGAACATATATTTTCTATAAAACTGGAAATATTATACATTATAGAAACATTCCCAACCCCCAACAAAAGCCCATTGAACTGAATATACTCCAAATTTACTGTTCTATGGTGCTGCCATCAAATGTCATCACCACACTGAAATGTGTTAACATTCTCCCATTCCTGAGTCTAGCTGGGGAGATCTGTATCTCCCTCCCCAAGCCCAGCAGCTAGGAAATGGGAGGAGGACTTGTCCCCACTAGATACCACTGGGGGCTGTCCCTGTAGCCAAGGGTAGAGACTCCAGCGGAGTAGAGACTCCAGCGGAGTAGAGGCTGGAAGATTGTAGGGGTAAGGACTCTAGTATTTTAAGAGCCCCTAGGAGCATTTTTCCTTCTGAGCCTGCCTCCTATTGCAGCTTGGGGACCCCAGGGTGGGTTTCTTTTCTTCCTCGTCTGATGTTGAGAATGAAACTTATTCCACTCTTAATCACATTTCCACATGGAGAGACTTCCTTAGTGCAGTGGTTCTCAAACTTGTCTACACATTAGAATCACCTGGGGAGTTTCAAAACTACTGATGCCTGTGTTCCACCTCCACAGGTTGTGATTTAATTGTTCTGGGGTCAGGGGCATAGGATCTCCAAGTGATTCAAATATGCAATCCAGTTTGAGAACCATTGCCCTAGAGGACTATTTCTGGCCTTGTAACTTCTCTGAATAGGGAGTTTAGGAGGCAAAACTGGACAAACAGGGTTCAGATGCTTCTGGATTCTCTGTGGGATCTGCCTGCCTGCTAAGTCTACCAATTCTGTTCTGCTGTTCTGAGCCATAAATTTTCTAAGAACAGGCCTTAAGCAAGGGCCAGAGGGAGCGGGAGGTAGGGAAGTCTGTGCTTGTCCAAGAGTGACTGTGATAAGGCAATTATGTCTAATTTAGGCATGAGGAAGTATCAGCAAGCCCATTTACTCATGGGCCTACAGCCATCTTCTCACCACTTGCCTACCCAACTTTTTATTTGAAAACATTTCAAACCTATCGAAAAGTTCAAAGAATAATCCAAGGACAGCTATATACTCTCCACCTACATTCATGTCAATTGTTAACATTTTGCTCCATTTGCCACCCCTCTCTCTATGGACACACAGATACACACTTACTTTTTTTTGTTACTGTTGAACCTATACAGTTGATCCTTAAATAACACATTTGAAATATGCAGGTGCAATTACATGTGAATCTTTTTCAAACAAAGTTACACTGAGTGTGCCTGCCTCTCCTTTCCTTTCCACCTCTTCCACCTCTGCCACCCCGAGACAGCAAGACCCACCCTCCTCTTCCTCCACCTCCTCAGCCTACTCTGCGTGAAGATGATGAGAATGAAGACCTTTGTGATGCTCTCCCACTTAATGAATAATAAATGTATTTGCTCTTCCTCACAATTTTCTTAATACTTTCTTTTCTCTAGCTTACTTTATTGTAAGACTACAGTATATGATACGTATACAAAATATGAAAGCTATTAGTAAAGTTTTTGGAGAGCCAAAAGATACAATATTACTACCTAATTACCATATTTAAATTTTTCCGGTTTACCCCAAAATTTTCTTCATAGGTATTTTAAGGACCACATACTGCATTTGGTTGTTCTGTTTCTTTGCTTTCCATAATCTAGAATAATCTCTCCTTTTTACTAAACTGACAAATTTGAAAACTCTAGACTATTTGTATCATAGAATGCTCCATAAATGGTGGCTCCTTATGATTAGATTCATGTTGAACATTTAGCAAGAATATGTAGATGATATGTACTTCTAACTGCATCACGTCAGGAAGAACATAGTGTCAGTTTGTCCCCTTATCCCTGATGCTAAATTTAATCACTTGGGTAGGGTGCGTGCCCACCAGATCTCTCTACTGTAAAGATATCTTTTTTTTCCTTTATACTTAATAAGTCATCTGTGGGGTGATATTGCAAGATCATACAAATATCCTATTCCCCAACAAACTTTTACCCAGTGATTCTTCATAATCTTTATGTGTATGAGTTAGTACATTGGTGGTGGCAAATAGTGATTTTCTAATTCTACCATTCCACCTGCAATTTTTAACAACCATTCTTCAGTTAAGAGAAATTTCCTCCCCTCCTCTCCACTGCCTATTTTTTTGAGTATCATTATAGACTCATGAATTCTTCATGTCATGAATAATGATTCATTACTGTCATGTTTCTTTTTGAAACCAGCGCTTGTGTCCTTTTGATATACCCCATTAATCTTTGAATAGTGTCTTTATTTCTACCAGAACAAGATGTTTCAAGCTCATCTTGTATATTGCCTGCTGCAGACCTGGAATCAAACATTTCTCTAGGGAGCCCTCGTTCTTTTTAATAGGAAATGGTATTTATTTCTCTTCAATAATAACAGAGAGGCTCTTACTGCTATCTGCCTGGCTCCTGCATCTATCTCTAAATTCATTACAAACTCAGGCAGGGGAAAAAGAAGGTGTTATATTATTGACTCCCCTAAACTTCCAACACTGACCCAATGTGATACAGAATAGACTCAACATCGTTTATATTTCTGTATTGATCCAACAAATATTTTTTTGAATGCTTACTCTATGCAGGGTTATGCTAAGCACAGGGGGTAGAATTTTAAGCAAGACACCCACAGTCCTGGCCTTCACAGAGCTTACAGTCTTAGTGGGGAGGGAAGATGTGAATCAAGTGGTCAAACATTTAACTAAAAATACTGTAAGCGCTCCAAAAATAGGCACATTGAGTTCTAGGTATATAACAGGGATTCTGATATACTTTCGGTAGTTGAGAAGAGGCTGCCCTAAAATACGAAATGAGATCTAACATCTAGAAGTGGGTAGAAGTTACTGAGGCCAAGGGTAAGGGATTTATGAATATATTGCGGGGGCGGGTGATCGGAGTAGGCTGGGGCATACAGGAAGGTAGTCAAGCCAGCAGGTTCCAGACACAGGCAAAGAGAGAAACTTGGAACATTTGAGAAATCAAAAGAATGCTGAGGTCTTTCTTTATACAGCAGCTGTGGCTGGAAGCTGGGGAGAGCTGACTCCATAGGGCCTTGAGGGCACGTTAAGGGTTTTAGTCTAGTCTTCATTCTCAGTGTAATAGGAAGCCATTAAGGGCTTAAGCAGGACAGCATAATCAGATCTATAGTTAAAAATGAATGTTGAATAATACAAAAAAGATTGGCTGGGTCAAGAGTGCATGTCAACATTCCAGCTGGAAGGCTCTTTGCAGTATAGTTTAGAGAGAGCTGACAAGCAGCGTGTTCTAGGGTGGTGGCTGTGAATTGTCACTGTCACTTCTTGTCACTGAACAAACACACACCCATTTTTCGGCTCTCCAAAGATTTCTACAGACAATGGGAAATCCAGTTAATGGGCTCCTTCCTAAGCTCTCCATCCCAGCCTCCACTGTGTTCCCCTCTTTTCTTTTATGCCTGGTAGGGAAATACAAAAGTGAGATTTAAGTTGATATGAGACTTCAGGAACACACAGCCAGGAAACAAATAGACTTTAAAAGCTTGCAGAAGTAGGGTGGAGAAGCTCTGGGGAAAGAGAAAGAGAGGGGGTAGGAGCTAGAAATTTATTTGGATCTCTGCTGGGAGGGGCACGGGGTGGGTAAGAGAGAGGAGGGAAGTGTCTGAGCAGAGGGCTTACCCTCATTCTCCCCCTACTCAAGAGGATCTGCTCCTTTGCCATAAGATGTGGCACCACTGGAACCTGGTCTGTTCCAGCACTGGAAGTGGGTTTGAAACAGAGAGCAGTGGTAATGGTTAAGGGTTACCACCAGGCTGGACATGGTGGCTCCCGCTTGTAATCCTAGAAGTTTGGGAGGCTGAGGTGGGAGGATCCCTTGAGGCCAGGAGTTCAAGACCAGCCTGAGCAACATAGTAAGACCCCATTTCTACAAAAAGTAGGGGAAAAAAAATAGCTGGGCATGGTGGTGTACACCCGTAGTCCCAGCTACTCGGGAGGCTGAAGCAGGAGGATCATTTGAGCCCAGGAGTCTGAGGTTGAGGTTGCAGTGAGAAATGATGAGGCCACTGCACTGTAGTCTGGGTGACAGAATGAGAAACTGTCTAAAAAAAAAAAAAGAAAAAAAAAGTTACCACCAAAAAAAATGTTGAGGAAGGACTGGGCTCTATAGCAAGGTAGGTGCAGGTAATGTGTCAGAGATGGAGAATTTTAGCAGTGATAGCTGGGATCAAGGGAGCCAGAGAGTAACCTGAATGATTCTTGAAAATTATATACAATTCTCATGCTATGCGAAAGTGTTCTAAAGATTTTTAAAACTCAAATGCTTCCCATCTCCTTTTACAATGCTAGAGTAACTGATACCAAGTCTGATAGACATAGCAAATGCAAAGAAGGGTTAGCATACAAGTTACCATCTTAACCACATTTCAGTGTACAGTTCAGTAGTGTTGAGTACATTCACATTGTTGTGTAACTGATCTCCAGACTCTTTTCATCTTGCAAAATTGAAACTCTGTACCCATTAAACAAACGACAATTCTCCACATCATCCTCCCTCCAGCCCGACAACCACCATTCTACTTTCTGTTTCTATGAATTTAACCATACTAAGTACTTCACGTAATTGGAGTCATATAGCACTTGTCTTTTTGTGACTGGCTTATTTCATTTAGCACAATGTGCTCAGGGTTCATCTATGTTGTAGCATGTGTTAGAATTTTTTTTCCTTCTTAAAGCTGAATAGTGTTCTATTGTATGTATATAGCACACTTTGTTTATTCATTCATCTGTTAAACATCTGTTAAACAAGGTGGCTTGCACCTTTTGGCTATTGTGAATAATGCTGCTATGAATAGGAGCATACCACATGCAAATACCTAAGACCCTGATTTCAATTATTTTGGGTGTATACCCAAAAGTAAAATTGCTAGATCAAACGGTAATTCTATTTTTAGTTTTTTGGGGGACCACCATACTGTTTTTCATAGCAGCTGTAACATTTCACAGTCCAACAGTGCGCAAGGGTTCCAGTTTCTCCATATCCTCTCCAACACTGTTATTTTGGTTTTTTAGTAGCCATCCACACACAAAGGGCGTGTGGTTATTTTAAAACTATAAATACATGTTTATTTTATGTGGAAATTAGAGATACAGAAAAAATAAAAGTGAATGTAAAAACAAAAATGTTTTAAAACATTTTAAAATGCTATATTGTAAAATGAAAAAGCAAAAGATTGCTATGTAACTATAAAAAGAGCCCTTGGTAAAGAAATACAAAAATTTTAATGGAAAAATGGGCGAAGGACAGGCATGGAAGATGGTCAGAGATAAAACAGAGTAGCTAATAAATATATAAAAGGGCTGGTATTGGGTGATGGGGACACAGGGCTGGGAGCCTGTCTGCCTCTCTGATGGTTTCTCAGGTGGTCATGAGGGCGAAGGGGTCTCATGCCCCTCCTGTAGCAGGCAGGCAGCAAGGGTACTTCTTCTCTGCTCTGCAGGGACTATAACTCCAACTGGTTGATCCAGTTAATACGAGAATGGTGGCCACTCAGCCAGAGGAAACATTTCCTTCCCCAATGCCAAAAACAATAATGTATTGGGAATGTTCCATAGAAGACACAGAAAAGAATCAAGTCCTTAAAAAGCTCTACGAACATGGACAAATGCGGTTACATCAGTTGCCTACTTGAAGTTAATTTCTTACCTTCTTTCTCACTAATAGAATCTGATTTATTGAAGATGACGATGTGCCCATCTAGAAAATTATATTTCCCAGCTTCCCTTGCAGCTAAGGGTGGCCATAAGGCAGTGTTGACCATTGAGATGTAGGTAGAAGTTGCTGTGTGGGCTCCTGGGAAAGTCTTTTAGAAGGAAACAGATCTAGACTCTCTCTTACTTGGTACCCTTGGAGGCATATGGAGACATATTCTTTCCTTGTGGCACACAGTACATGCAGACTTTCTCTGTGCCCTGTCCCTCCCCAGAGCATTTAGCTATATGGTACGATGCTTCAGAACAACAGACAACAATCGTGGTCTGTTACACCCAACTGCTTCCAACAAAAAGGAAATATTGTTAAATGGTGGTGACAGGGAGCCTCAGGTTCCACGTAAGGGACTCTTCTCCAGAACCTCTCATAACCAGACTGATCATGTTACTCCTCTGATCAAAAATCTGCCTCTCAATGAACATTCTTTATTGTTTCAACAACACTAACCACTTAACATTAGGAAAATAGATACTGCAAATCTGTAACAAACTTTTCATTTGTCAACATGTACGCTGCCTTAGTTTTCATTAAATTTTTATGGAGGCCTGTCTTTTTCTAACTATACTATATACTTCTTAAGGGTAGGGACCACATCCAGGACATTTTAAAGTTTCTTACAACACTTAGATGCAGTGAGTGCTCTTAAGTACTGACTGACCACTGGTGAATAATCATGTTACTTCCATCACTTTGATTCCTAACTTGGAATTTAAAATAACATCTTATGGAACATTATAATATATGACATGCTTTTTAAAAGCTGGAAAATTCCAAACATGCACAAAAGTAGAGGAGCATAACAAACTCCTAAGAACCAAACCTGTTACCCAACTTTAACAGTTATCAACACCTCCCTTTTGTTTTACTAGAGTGTATTAAATGAACACATATACATACTTCAGTGTATCCCTCTCACAAACAAGGACTTTAAGAATATATCTACAATGCAGTAAGCACACCCAATATTAACAATTTCTTATTATCTTTTAATATTTAGTTCATGTTCAGTTGTATCTGATTGTTATCAAAATGCCTTTTTATGATTTGATCTGTTCAAATCAGGATCCAAATGATATTTGGCTAGCATATCTTAAGTCTTTTTTAATCTATAAAAGTTCCCTTCTCTGTTCCTTTTTTAAAATGCCATTTATTTATTGAAGAAACTGGGTCATTTGTCCTATAGAATTTCCTACATTCTGGATTGGCTGATTGTATCCTCTTGGTGTCTTTTAACATCTTCCTCTATCCACTGTATTTCCTGTAACTGGTAGGTTAGAAATAGAGGACTCGTTAGATTCAAGTTTTGAACAAATTTTGGCAAGAATGCTTCATAGTATTATAGCACATTAAGAGACACAATGTCTGGTTGTCCCACTTTGAATGACAGTAAGATTGATCAGTGGGTTCAGGCTGTGTCAGTGTAAGTCATTCATTATAAACTTCCCCGTCAACCTTTCACCAAATTGTTTTAGCAACTGGTGATGGTCATTAGCTAGAGCCCTTATTTCACTAGGGATGGCAAAACTATTCGTATTTAATTTGGTATTCCTTTTCATTTAAAACACCTTGCCCACTACCCCACCACCCATTTTGAAATTTTGTACATCTTAAATACACAACTCAAATTCAAATTTCTCCGTAGAGCCTTCCCAGTTTGCAAATGGCAGGACTGTCACTCATCCGGCATCTATCATCTGCTGCTCTGTAGCTTAGTTTCACCTGCCAGTCTGTTAGCTCCAGGAGGTCCCAATTATGTCTTAGGCAACAGGTCTCTGAATATAACATATGTACAACACATACATAAAATACTCTGATTTGGTGAGTATTCAAATTAAAAACGGCCTACACATACAAACACATGCAGCCAGATTCCAAAATGAAATATACACACACACATATATACATGCAGTACCACGAATTTATTATAATACACAGAGAAAAACAAACCCACACTTTGACAACATCCATAGAGTTTTCCAGTCTTTAAAAAGTTAACAGAAATAATGGATAACTGAAAGAATATACCTCATAATTTCATAATTTATCTCAGAATATAGTGTACTCAATTAAAAATTCTACTTAATAAGAATTAAGACTGTAAAATGGCAATGTTCCATAGATATTTAAAAATCTATATTTGTATTTATTTACATTATAGATAGAGCTCCTCAAGGACTCATAGAGCTTTCTGTAATAAACTAGATTTTGTAACTGGGCTTTTTGTTAGGTAAGCAAACCTTTAGGCAATAAAGTCCTGAAAAGTGAGATGAAACCCCAATAGAAACTCTACGTGACCACACAGAATCCTTTTAATAAAATATTGCCCATACAAACTCTGTATCTAGTGACATTCATTTTTACCTACTGATGTTTATTCAGAGGATACTTCTGCCAGCTGTGATTTCTTTTGTAACATTCTACCTCTCTACTTCTGTTCATATAATTGAGAATGTGGTTTTATCACGTTAGCTCATAGGCAAGGCAAACATTTTAAAGACTACAGGATAGGGAGCTTGTATGATGCAGGTCAGAAAGCACATAAGAAATAAATCGAACTCTATTTTATCTTCTTCTTTTATTTTTGCCTGCTTTTGGTCTTTACCCTACTCATGTCTTTGAAAATTGTGTGTGTGTATAAGAGCACCTACCATATCTTCTCATGTTAGCATAGGTTGGATACGAAGATCCAAAACTGAAAAACACCTAAGGAATTCTAAGACCTTTACAGTGAAATAAATTAGAACAACTGTTTCTTTTAGCTATGCTCTCCTGTTCTTTATTCTTTCCTTAAAAAATATGAAATTTCTCCCAATTATCAACCCTCATCTTCTCCTATTGTAAGCAAGTGAAATCAAAAAAGGTCACTTAAAGGCAAATATATGAATCTGATAAGTGCAAAGATAAAAGGCCATGATATTGAGTAAAACCTAGGGTTTGTTGTACAATAAGTATCCCTGTGTGCTACACAATAACTGGGGCCTTAAGTACTAATTGTGTAAAGTCTTACAAACATAAGCGGTCCTTCGAATCTGAGTATAAATAAAACAAGAAAAAAAAAGCAATAGGGAAAAATTCACAAATGTCCAAATATTGCTATTTCTTGAACAAAGCTTAATTCACCAGCAAGAGAATTTTAAGTAGCAATTTTATAAGAAACAAAACCTATGCTAAATGAATTCAGTCCTTCATTATATGGTTTATAGCTCTGAAAAAAAGAAATCCAAGTTATAAATTAATTTACAATTCTGGAAAATACTTTTTCATGCAGTGTATCTGTAACACTAACTAGAGAATCTATAACTATTATGTAGTCTGTCTCTATCTCAAAGTAGAACAGCCCTTACACGATGGAATTGTCCCCAGATATTCTCTGTGCCACCATTTACTTCCAGTGGCTTCACAAGGCACTCTAGCTCATATCTGAAGATTGTGTACAATGGGTGGTCTAAAATTATTTATGATTTGAGGGTACCTGCAGTGTGCCAATGATACGAACATTTAAGGGGCTAACCAATATATATTTAACCAAAGTAATCCTATAAGCCATGACAATATGAGAATATTAATAAAACAGATAACAAATTTTTCCCACCGAACTACACAGTACTTTTTTCATTAACAAATTCACCTCTTTCCAGAGATCAAAGTTAATGATAAAATTGTAAGAGCAAAATGTTTGTGAACCCATCAAAACAAATCACCCTTGTTTTCAAAATATTAACTGAACTTTAGTGTTTAGTGTGTCACTAACTGAGAGGACTGTTACTTTGAAACAGTGTGTAAAACTAAAGTGTTTTATGCACAACAAAAGTAAGTCTCATCAAAACCGGTGGTGGCCACTCAAAAGATCCGTTAAAAACTATCATTAGTGATTTTAAAAGACAACTTATCAAATATTCACTTAATGTTCACTACGTCAGCTCTTTAGAATGGGTATTTAACTGTAGGGTAAATATACTATCTTCTGACTATCAGCAACAAATGACAAAGCCAGAGCCCACAGTTAGAGGTTTCCAGACCCAGCAGAAAGAATCTATCGTACTGCATAGATCTCTGTCTGTGTTCAAAATACCTAATGATATTTTTCATGTCTATCAGACTTCCTTGAAGAGTACAGTATTGCTTCATATCTTCCTTTCACTGTAACAAAATGTATTAAACAAAACCTTTAGATTAGGTTTAAAAGCAGCTAAAAAACTTCAGGCTGCTCTAGGCTCTAATTATCAGAAGACTGTTACCTGGGAGCTTTGGGCTCTCAAATATCAGAAATTCCAATTAACTTATCATAAAAATACAAGCTCTTAGTTTTGAAAAATATACAAAATGCACTGCATAGGTAAATATCTCTTGATTGTCAAGGAAGACAAGATATCAGTCTCAATCATAGATTCATGTTTTGCTTGTATTTCAGTGATCTTTGTTTTTGTAGTTTCCATTTTTCACAGTTTTGGGCAGCCTCTGACCTTTGGTGTAAGCACGGTACCAAAAATGGAGAAAGAGCAGCAGAAAGATGCACCCATAAAGCATAATGATGTACAGAAAGACTGGGAACTGGTACTTGCAATCCTCCATGAAAAAGAACTGGCCTATGTGGACGGTGACAATAACAAACTGGACCTAAAGGATGAAAAAGTGAAAAAAAATCGTTCAGATATGAACAGTTACAATTCTTTGCCTACTTATGTTTACACACTCCCCAAGTGCATGGAGTGTACTGTTGGGCAGGGAAGTTCATATTGAAATCTAGCCTCCCTGGAAGTGACAATAGGTGGCAGAGTGCCAAAACCCTGCTGGGAGTCGGGAACCACTATTCAGTCCTGTCAAACTGCAAAATTCCAGGGGGCCCTATTTAAATGTTTCCTGGAGCTGGGCAGGCAGCAACCCTTCTACTACTCAGAAAACCAACATAGCAGGTTTTCTTTGGAATCTCTGACTTGAGGCCTTGACGCTGATGAAATGCACATGGGACCACTACCTGGTGGCCTAATTTTCCAGGACAGTCTCAATTTCAAATATTTTGTCCTGTTGTTAGGCCAGGTATCTCAATTTTTGGAAAACGAAAATGTTTTAATTAGAGCCACGCTAATTTTGCAGGAGGCAAAGCATCCCAGACTTCTCATATCTGCCACTTGTCTTCCACTGTCATAGATAAAAATGTATCTTAGCTGCCAACTGAGACAGAGAATCTACAAGGAATGAAAGAGCACTGGTGGCCCTCCTAGCAGTGCTCAAGGGCTCTGTGAACCAAAACATACTACACAGTCCTAAGAGGGACACTTTCTAAGCTAATGTTCAGATTTTTTGGGTATCATTTTTTCCTGATTAAAAGGCAACATGTGTTCTATGAATATTTTAGAAAAGTAAAACTGTATAAAGACATAGATAATTATCCACAATCCATCTAGTTATAACTATGGTTAAGATTTTCACAGTATATTTTATTATCATTTTATCCTTATCATCATCACCTTTCCTTGCATTATCTTAATGAACTTTTATGATACTCCTGCAAAGTACCCACAGTTATTCTTCTCATTTTGCAGAAGAGGAAACAAAACCTTGGAAAGGCAAAGCAATGTCCTCAATGATCTATGTATGTGTGTGTTTGTGTATAATTGGCACCTTTGAGATAACAAATGCTTACCCTTTTTTTCCACATAAGTATTTTTCTGCATTATTAAAAAGTTTTTACAACATTTAAGAGTGTGTTAAATGAAAAAAAAAGCCTAATACAAAATTGCATATGTAGCATAATACGAATCATGTCAATGGTGTACGTATATATGCATAAGAGAGAAAAGATAGATGAGAACAAAATAAAAATATCAGCACCGATTATCCCTGGGTGATGGAATTATGTTTGTTTATCTTTTTCTTTGCTAAATTAGGTGTTCTAATTTCTCTACAATGAGCCCACACAATAAAAAAAAATACTTTGAAAGAAAGCAATGGTGAATAATTTTCATGACTTCATAGCATTCCAAAGTATGAATTAAAATAACATATTTCATCATTTCCTTATGGTCAGGCATTTAGATTGTTGCCCATTTCAGATACAACAAATGACTATGCAAGGACATACTCTGCTCTTGATTTAGGATCCTTACAAATTAAAGCATCAATCTGTCACCTGGGAGAATATATGACTGTAACAAATTTCATTTACCAAGTTATAGATTTTAATAAAAATTAAGCTTCAGCAGGCTATCTAAACCCAAATCCATACTTTCTCCTTCATGTTACTAGCAGGATATGACACTGAGTTACTACAAACTGCAAATGTGGAAATACAAGGATGGCGGGATTCTCTCTTTTAATAGAAATCAATAAAATTTAAAGCAAATCACCATCTCAAACCCACAGTAATTCTTCAATAGAATTAAATGCCATGTATTTTTAGAATTAATAATATGAAGGTATTATTAGGTCTCGACTGAGGCCTTTGCTATTTCAAACATTGTTTACTTACAGGCAGTATTCAAATTACACAATGCATATATATGGGCCTACCACTCTACACGTTTAATTCTCACAATAATTTCTATTGTTTTGAGGAAAGACAGACTAATAAATGTTAGGACTACATAGGTAAGGACACAGGAAGGTTCATCACTCCCTCAAAGTCACTTAGGGACTAGAATACAGAATTTCTTAATTTCTCATTTAGTATTATGCCTATTGAGGGTCACATAATTTGGGGATTATTTTGATCATGAATATATTTATTGTTGTATCAATGTATAAAATAATATAAAGATGATATGAAAATACACATACTGGTTTATTTGTCTGAGACTCTTTGTTACCAAAGATGCTTTATTCTCAACAAAGTTCCTGATAAAGTTCATTTAACGTAGAAAGAGTAACGATGGCATGCCATCTAGGGGCCAGACACTACACTCCTAATGTTTTGTAAACTTTGTTCTTTATTTAGTGAATATCTTAATTCACAGTGAAGACGAGTGACTCCAGTTTAGTTTTATATCTGGTTATAAAGAAAATTAATTACTCACAAGCTGTAATGATGTCAAATATTTTTTCCACCACAAATACTTCTGGTAGGCAGGTCCCAATGCACATATCCCATAGTAGGTATACATGACTACATGGACAGCTGTATTTAGAAAGGCATGGAATGTTCCCAAACCACCTGGAAAATAAAATTGTTGTAACATGGGGGCATTGTTCCCTAAAATGAAACACACTTTTGTCTGAACTGAGATTTTAGTATAATTATCTCTTAAATTTTAGTAGGAAGAAAACATCAAACCTGTTAAACAGCCATCACATTAGAGAGAGCTGGACAATATATTTCATAAAATATACAAATCTTATAAAGTAAATTAGCACATCTTTATTTATTTTGTTGTATCTTTACCTTAAGATGGCCTCATGATTCGGGTTTACTTAGCAAATTTGGTTGCGTTACCTTTTAAATATGTTATGCTGCTAAATAATAGTAGGAAAATTCAGTTTTTAGTGAGGATTAACATAAAGTACACAAAGTACATTAATCTTAAGTGTACAACTAGATGGTTTTTCTCAGATGTATAAACCCACATAACCACCAAAATCAAGATATAGAACATTTCCAAAACTACATGAGATTCCCATCTGCCCCTTTGAAGAATATACCCCTCCCAAGGTAACCTTTATTCTGACTTCTATCATCAACTATCAGTTTTGCCTGTTATTAAACTTGACATGAATGGAATTACGTAGGATATCCTCTTTTGTGCCTGCCTCAACATAATGTTTCCAGTCATGCATGTTAGTGTGTATATTAGTAGCCTGTCTTTTTACTACTCGGTAGTATTACGCTATGTGAATGCATCACTATTTACCCATTCTCCTATTGAAAGACATTTGGGTTATTTCTAATTTGGGCTATTTTAAATAAAGATGCTAAGAATATTTTATACATGTCGTTGTGTGAAATCAAATTCACTTTTCCCACCATCGATAATTTTCATTAAATAATTTTGGCAGTAAAACCACTGGCTTTCATTAGTAAGCTATGTCAAATTCGCTTTAATCAATTATTGTTTTTCCAAAATAAATATCTATTAACTGTTAAACCATCCTTGCTTACTGCTTTCATTTGATTGTGCCTTCCTATCTTGGTTTTCCTCTTTTAATTTTACCACATCTCCTACTGATCACCTTCAATTTAGAACAGAAGCCAAGAAAAGGGTATTTCCGTTGTCTTTAGCTATGCTACTAGTACAGGGCAAAGGGTAACAGGTTGATGATGGGGAAAAAAAACCAAAAAAATCTTTTTCAGAGTCTTTTTCCCATGAGGAACAATCTAGAAAAAACGGTCTGTTTTTTTTTTTTGAGACAGGATCTCACTCTATTGCCCCATGTAGAGTACAGTGGCATCATCATAGTTCACTGCAACCTCAAACTCCTGAGCTCAAGCAATCCTCCTGCCTCAGCCTCACAAGTATCTGAGACCACAGGTGTGTGCCACCGTGCCCAGCTAATTTTTGTATTTTTTGTAGAAACAGGGTCTCGCTGTGTTGCTCGGGTCTTACTGTGTTTATCTCCTGAGCTTAAGCAATCCTCCTGTCTTAGTCTCCCAAAGTGCTAGGATTACAGGCGTGAGCCACCATACCCGGCCAAAATCTGTATTCCTAATGTACAACTAACTCAACTAGTAACGTTGACCTGGAATTTAAATTTTTCTCTAAAATAGTCTATTTTCTTAATACCAGTATTCTTTATTTCTAGAAATAAAGCAAAACCTCAAATTTGGACTAATTGTGGTAGAAGAAGGACTGAATTCATAAATACTATAAACTACAGAAAGTTAAAAGGAAAATACAAATGTATCACTTCTAATATAATCTTCTAAGGAAAAATGTCATAAAACACAGAAATTACTTTTTAATAATTACTCATAATTGCAGCTATTCTAGATATTTCTAGATACTACCACTGCTAAAGAAATCCTTTAAAATAATCTGTTTTGAATAACTACTTGTAAATAGTTAAACATTCCCTCCGAGCCTCATTCGTGCTATACCGTGCTTCATCAACTGTCTCCTTCTGACTAGAGTAAATCAAATTTTAGCTAATCTCTCAATTATCACAAATCTCAAGTCAGGAGGAACTAAATTAATGAAGCTTATTATCAACTTTCCAGCTATTATTATGTACATTTGGACTGGTCTTCTTTCCCAAAAGAAATTTGAATAAATCAATTACAGTGGTATAAAAACACACTTTGTAGGGTAACTTAACAATGGAATAGTTGTCTGTTTCTGATAGTTTAGGAGTCAAGCTACTGAACACGGGATAAGCCAAATAATATACACACAGGAAATCTATTTCACCCTTGACATGGAACTATATGAGAGCCTTTCCTACCAAGACGCCTCTCCCATTATTTGTAGAGCAGTGTCTATTTTCCATTTCAACACTTTCACCACTTAAATGTCTGAAAATGAGGATCCTATAGACAGGGATTTAACAAAGCACTAGTGTAGCTAAGAGTGTCAGTAAGGGTTACTGATCAAAATAAGCTAGCAAATAAAATTAACATATTTACTTTCTCTAGTTATTATTATTTTCTAA